>SKCR01045779.1:0-70776 GCA_019454045.1 Zanthoxylum bungeanum
TGAAGCCAAGGGACAAATCTCAAGATGTCTGCCTCAACTGCGGCAAGAAGGGTCACTGGAAATGTGACTGCCGAATGGGCAAAGGACACAAGGAGGATATCAAGGCAGGCAAGGCACTAGCCTCTGGTATGTTTGTTATTGAGATAAATATGACTACTTCTAGTTTTTAAAATTGGATTTTTGATTCTGGTTGTGCTGCTCATATTTGTACTGATTTGCAGGATCTGCAGGATAGCAGGATGCTGACTTCAGGGGAGATTGACCTACGAGTCGGAAACGGAACTCCAGTTGCTGTTTTGGCTGTAGGGACTTTTGTTTTGGAATTGCCCTCGGGGCATATGCTTAAACTTTTGAACTGTTATTATATACCTAGTTTGACTAGGAATATCATATCCGTATCTTTGTTAACCCAGCATGGGTACACTTTTGTATTTAGAAACACTGGGTGTTATTTATATAAAATGATGCAGAAATTTGCACTGCTATAGCAAATAATGGCCTTTATATTTTGAATATAAATAAATCTCCTAAATAATAACAAACAAAAGGCTCAAATGAGTAATCTAAAAGATGAAGCTTACATGTGGCATTTTCGTCTAGGACACAAACAAGACTCGTATATCCACACTTTCGAAGAGTGGGTACTTGGACGGATTTGATCTTAATTCATATGATGTCTGCGAATCTTGTCTTTTAGGCAAAATGCCTAAATCACCTTTTAGTGGTAAAGGTGAACGTACTACAGAACTGTTAGCCCTTGTTCATAGTGACGTATGTGGGCCCATGTCTAGCCAGGCTAGAGGTGGATATCAATACTTCGTAACCTTTACGGATGATGCATCTCGTTATGGTTATGTGTATCTAATGAGACACAAGTCGGAAACTTTTGAGAAATTCAAAGAGTTTCGACACGAAGTAGAAAAACAAACAGGTAAGAGTATTAAGACATTACGGTCGGACCGTGGTGGCGAATACTTAAGTTATGAGTTTCAAGATTACTTGAAAGAAAATGGTATTCTTTCACAGTGGACTCCTCCCGGAACACCACAATTAAATGGTGTGTCTGAACGGAGAAACCGTACCTTGTTAGACATGGTAAGGTCGATGATGAGTCAAACTGAGCTACCAATATCCTTCTGGGGATACGCATTAACCAGTGCGGTACTTATTTTGAATAAGATTCCGTCAAAGTCTGTTGAACAGACTCCATATGAGAAATGGACAAGAAGGAAACCAGGTTTCTCTTTCCTGAAGATTTGGGGATGCTGGGCATATGTTAAACGTTTGGAAGGTACCAAACTAGAACCCAAATCAGATAAATGCCTTTTCGTGGGATATCCTAAGGAAACCAAAGGATATTACTTCTATCACACCCACAAGAGAACAAAGTGTTTGTTGCTCTACATGCATTTTTCCTTGAGAAGGAATTCCTAGATGCAGTGGTAAGTGGGAGGAAAGTGGAGCTCGATGAAAATCGTAGTGATACTGTTCCTAGCAATGAATCAACGACGGAACATAAACAGACCATCCAAGATGAGTCTGTACCACAATCTTCGGATACACAAGGACCACGTAGGTCGGAGAGAGTCAGGAAGGTATCTGAGAGGTATGGGTTCCTGATCTCGCCTCATGTAGATATTAATCTTATTGAGGATAATGAACCGACTACGTATGAGGAAGCAATACAGAATATTGATTCCGCTTTATGGCAAGATGCCATGAAGTCCGAGATGGATTCCATGTATGCCAACCAAGTTTGGACACTAGTTGATGCACCAGAAGGCGTAACCTATTGGATGCAGATGGATCTTCAAGAAGAAGACCGACATGGATGGCAAAGTTCAAACGTACAAAGCTAGGCTTGTAGCAAAGGGGTATCGTCAACAATATGGTATTGATTATGACGAAACTTTCTCACCCGTTGCCATGATTAAATCCATTCGGATAATGCTTGCAATAGCTGCATATTTCGATTACGAGATATGGCAGATGGACGTTAAAACCGCTTTCCTTAACGGAAACCTTTTGGAGGATGTTTATATGCAACAACCTGACGGTTTTATCGTACCTAGACTTGCAAACAAGGTTTGTAAGTTAAAACGATCCATTTATGGATTGAAGCAAGCATCACGGTCATGGAATCATCGTTTTGATGAGATCATAAAAGAATATGATTTCGTACAAAACGATGATGACCCTTGTGTATACAAGAAGGTTAGTGGGAGAGCACTGACTTTTATTGTCCTTTATGTCGACGACGTATTGCTAATAGGCAATGACATTCCCATGCTAATGTCGGTGAAAGCTTGGCTTTCATTAAAATTCTCCATGAAAGATCTGGGAGAAGCAGCCTTTATTCTGGGAATAAAAATCAACCGAGATAGATCTAGAAAACTGCTTGGACTCTCCCAGAGTACATATATTGACAAAGTGTTGAAGCGATTCAACATGGATCAATCCAAGAAGGGATTGATGCCAATGTCACGTGGTATTCTTCTGTCTAAGGACTTGTGTCCTAAAACTAAAGAAGAGAGAGATAACATGAGTCGAATACCGTTCGCCTCAGCAATCGGATCGATCATGTATGCCATGATATGTACACGACCTGATGTGTCATATGCTTTGAGCATGTGCAGTCGCTATCAGGCCGATCCAGGTGAAGTCACTGGGTGGCTGTTAAGAATATCCTTAAGTATCTTAGACGAACCAAGGATGCTTTCTTAATTTATGGAGGTGGAGAACTTGAGGTGTCTGGGTACACCGATGCAAGTTTCCAAACCGACAAAGACGACTTCAAGTCGCAATCCGGGTACATTTTTTGTTTGAATAACGGAGCAGTGAGCTGGAAATCTTCCAAGCAAGATACTGTTGCCGATTCAACAACTGAAGCGGAGTATATTGCTGCATCGGAAGCAGCAAAGGAGGCAGTTTGGATCCGAAAATTCCTAATCGGATTAGGAGTAGTTCCGTTAGCTGCTGAGCCCGTACCATTGTATTGTGACAATAACGGGGCTATAGCACAAGCTAAGGAACCAAGGTCTCATCAACGATCCAAGCATGTTCTTCGGCGATACCATCTGATTCGGGAGATTATACATCGTGGCGATGTAAAAGTCGAGAAGGTCGCATCGGATGACAACATTGCAGATCCGCTGACGAAGGCTGTTCTTCAGCAAGTGTTTGAACGACATGTACATAGTTCAGGTATTAGATGCTTGAGTGACTGGCTATAGGCCAAGTGGGAGATTGTTGGACATTATGACCCATAGCATCACTTTTTTGTAAATGATATTGTATTATTGTACAAAATTAACTATGCGATAATGAAATTACCCTTTTGCCGTTTTGTAAAATTATTTACTTTGATTTATTAATGGCAAAAGTCCATATGATTAGTTCCGTATTGAGATGATATGAGACAGTATCAATATAAAAGGTTTAATCATTAAATATCCCTAGTCGGAGTGTTATCGAGATCGGACATCGATAATGCGGAATAGACTAGTATTGCACTTGTGCGAGTTGTGATGGCACAACGGCATAGTTCTCATATATTTAAGTATTGGATACTTATGCAAGTGCAGTAGGAGGTTGTGTTTTCCTGATGGTACGGAAAACAGCTTCGCTCTAGATAGACCCCCGGAATCCCATTGGTAGTATGTCTGCGTGTCTATGGGAGGCCGCATCAGGGTAGGTGTATATGGTCTTAACCTGAGACTTACATCGCTAGTACTTGCGACAATCGGTAAACTTTGGTTTTGGTGGTTCAGGGCTTTAACCGGTTCTGTGTACGCCTCTTCTGGGTTTATCGAGAATCGTAGTATACTGGATGTGATGTCAAGATGGAAGTATCACTTCAGACATATGGAGATGATGATCACGCAGGATACAGAACTAGTCCTCTATAAAAGGTTGCAACCGTCGGGACAATATGACCAGGTCAGGATTGTCCGATTTAAAGAGACTAGTTGTTTGATATCCGATATATGTTTCGTACGGGGCAGACACATCTCCAGCCCCAGGCCTAACATGTGATCGTCCGATACTGGATCGATATACGCAATACTGCGGTATACTACGCTTGATAAAGATCTTATATTCCAGTAAGAATATTTCTGGAGAATTGGGTAGGCATGGCGCTTTGCTAGAAGCCAACCTTGTCTTGTGAATCGGTAAAGACGTAGTACTAGGTACGTACGTGTTTGGATTATCCAACGACCGTATTTACTGCCAACATATCCGGAGATCTCTTGGGTCGCTTCCTGAAGATTCACCTATGACGTTTGATTCGAACCTTATTAATCTTGGATTAATTGCGGAGAAACTTTATCTTGGATAAAATGCCTTATTAGGAGAGAGAGAGAGATCGATTAATTTGGAATTAATCGATAAAATAATATATTCGATATATTATTAAACGAAATTAGATTTCGACGCGGAATTAAAATCGGATTTTAATTCGGGCAACGAATTAATTTAGAATTAATTCATTAGCGAACTGAATAGTAATTTCGCAAGGCGTAATTATTTAATTCACGTCGCGACGGAAATTCGTTAATTCGGAATTAACGAAACCGAGCCCGAAAGTGTTTGCGGACACATTCGTATTTTGAATCGAGTGATATCCGCAAATCACATCGCGATATCTCATTACTTAATACGAATAGATGGTGGATGTATCTAGTCACCTTTGAGGGATGATACATTGTCTCTAATCTCAAAGTGTGGTAATGATGGCAAATGATGGATTTCATTTTGGAGGGAAAGCCATGCACGGTTTTGAAGGATTTTTTTGCATTAAAAAATTCTTTTGGTATTAGATATCATATCACTTTTCATTCCCTTTGTCACTCACGGTTTTGGCATGCAAAGGGAACAAAATTAAAAGTGAAACACTCTCCCTCTCCTCTTCTTTCTCTCTTGCTCACGCCGTGAGCTGCATATACAAAGGCAGAAAATTGTTTTCTCATTCTCCATTTTTTGCTAGCACAAGCAAGGAACAAAAGAGGTGATAGGGAAACGCATTTGGAGCTTGGAATACTCAAAGATTTGAAGCTTCTCTCCATCTTCTTGCTTGGCCGAAACTTCATCCTTGGAGGCTCAAGGATCCTCATCACCATTTTCGTCACATAGCTTTGTAAGTATGTTTCCGCCATCCTTCAAGCTTTGCATGTATGATTATTGTAAATCTATTGCTTAATCTTTCCTTGGGACTAATTATAGTAACCAACATATAGTTCATTGAGAAACCATTGAATCATATATTCTAGTATACGACATGTACTGGTCTCAACGGGTTTACTATACTGACCAAGTAGTGTAAACCTTGACCAGAAACTGTCTGAGAATGACAACGTCATGATACTACTCAATGTTAGTTGCGACGCTTTTGCAACAGTACAATGACTAGTCATTCTAAGGTCATTACGTCTTTACTATATTAAAAGATACATTATATTATAGAAACTGCATATATTATTCATAATAATAATGTTTTACAGAAGTATTCATAAATAAATACAACCGGGATTTGGCACTCTGAGCACCAACCCCAACATCTTCTTGTATACATAAGATTCATCTTCATTTTTGATAAAATCAAACTCTTTGATTGTCTCATCAAATCGAAGATTCCAACTCCGAGATGCTTGCTTTAATCCATAAATGGATCGTTGTAGCTTGCATACCTTGTTTATGTTTCCTTTATAAATGAAACCTTCAGGTTGTGTCATATACACATCCTCTTCGAGGTTTCCATTCAGGAATGTAGTTTTGACATCCATCTTCCAAATCTTATAATCATGGTATACTACTATTGCAAGCAAAATCCTAATGGACTTTAACATGGCAACTGGTGAAAAAGTTTCATCATAATCAATTCCTTGAATTTGTTTGTAATCTTTTGCCACCAATTTAACCTTGTAGGTTTGAACTTTGCCATATACATCAGTCTTTCTTTTAAAGACCCATTTGCACCTAATGAGAGTTATCCCTTCAGATGCATCTACCAAATTCCAAACTTGGTTAGTATGCATCGAATCCATTTCGGACTTCATAGCTTCAAGCCATTTAAAAGAGTCAATATCAGACATTGCCTCTGTTTAACTAGAGGATCATTGTTCTCAACGATAAATACATCATGTTTATCTTCCATTAGAGGTCTATATCTTCCTGGCTCATGTTGTATTATACTAGACTTTCAGAGTTCTTGAACTTGTGGTTGTTTTTGTTCCACCGCCAATCTCTTGCGAGTTGAATGTAATTCAATGTCATTTGATGGTTCTGGGACTTCATCAAGTTCCAGCCTACTCCCACTATCTTTTCTTAGAAGAAACTTTTTCTCTAGAAAAATAACATTCCGTGAAACAAACACATTTTGTTCATTTAGATCGTAGAAGTAGTATCCCCTTGTTTCTTTTGGATACCCCACAAATTTAAATTTAATTAACCTTGTTTCCAACTTGTCAGCAGGCGATTGCTTCACATAAGCTTCACAACCCCAAACTTTTACAAAGTTAAGATTGGGTCATTTGCCATGCCATATCTCATATGGTGTTTTGCTAACAGATTTAGATGAAACATTATTTATAAGGTAAGCAGCAGTTTCTAATGCTAGTCCCCAGAACGATGTCGGAAGATATGTGCTAGACATCATTGATCGTACCATGTCTAACAATGTCCGATTTCTCTTTTCGGAAACATCATTGTGTTGAGGTGTCCATGGAGGAGTCCATTGAGAAATGATGCCATGTTCCTTAAGATAGTCTTGAAACTCATATCTCAAGTATTCTACACCTCAATCAGATGAGAGTGTCTTAATGCTTTTGCTCGTTTGTTTCTCTACTTCATTTTTGAATTCTTTGAACTTTTCAAATGATTCAGACTTATACTTCATTAAATATACGTAACCAAAACGTGAATAATCATAAGTAAAGGTTATGAAGTAGAAGTAACCACCATTTGCTTGAATCGACATAGGGCCACATACATCGGTATGTACTAGTTCTAGTAATTTGATTGCACGTAGTCCTTTTCCAGTAAAGGGCAATTTGGTTATTTTACCAATTAAACTAGATTAACAAGTTGCATATGATTCATAATCAAAGGGGTTCAAGTAACCTTCTTTATGCATTTTTATAATTCGTGTTTCATTGATATGACCAATTATACAATGCCAAAAGTATGATTCTTTGATATAACCCTCTTCATTTTTTATATCGGCTAGTCACACTGACGCCGAAACTGATGTCAAGTCTGGCACATAGCATGCATATATTATACTTCCAATGAAAGAAGCATATGACAAGTTAGACATCCTAACTCTCTCTTCCTCAATCTGAGGTGCCATTTTCGTTGAAAGATGTATGTCGTATCGGAAAGGTACATTTGCTGCTTTGCAGTTGGTAAAATCATACATTTCTAACATCTTATCTATGTATGTTGATTGTGACAACCCTATAAGCTTCCTAACTCTATCCCGGTAAAGCCTTATACCTAGTGTATAGGAAACTTCACCCATATCTTTCATGGAGAAGTTCTTGCAAAGGTAGGCTTTCACACTTTGCATCATCCTTATATCATTTCCTATGATAAAGATGTCATCTACATACAAGACTAGGAAAATTATCATGCTCTCATTCACTTTATTATAAACACATGGTTCTTCCTCGCTCTTGATGAATCTAGATAATCTAATTATCTCATCAAAATGACGATTCCAGCTTTGGGATCCCTGTTTAAGTCCATAAATATACTTTTGGAGTTTACAAATCAAGTTTGAAGTCTCACTGGATACGACATCATCTAGTTGTTCCATATATATATACTCTTCAAGGAATCCATTTAGGAAAGCGATTTTCACATCCATCTGTCATATCTCATAATCATGATATGCAACAATGGCTAAAAGAATCCTAATAGATTTTATCATGGTTACTAATGAAAAATTTTCCTCATAGTCAATCACAAGACGTTGATTGTAACCTTTCACTATCACTCGGGCCTTAAAGGTTTCCAACTTTCCATCGGGCCATTGCTTCCTTTTATAAACTCATTTACAACCAATAGGTTTAACTCCATTTCAGATTCATGGCTTCCTGTCATTTTCCCGAATCAATATCCAATATCGCATCTTTATACGTAGTCGGATCTGTTTCCTCCAAGAAGAGAACATTAAGGCTTACATCAGATGTTAAAAACAATCTCTCAGGAGACCTTGATATTCTATTCGACTTACATAGAACCTGTATTGTAGATCATTCATCTAATTGGATCTCTGGTTCATCTCGGGTTCCTTAATATTGGGATCAAACTCATTAAGTTTAATCTCTCTACAATTCCCACTTTCTCTCAAAAAATACTTTTCAAGAAAACTTACAAAGCGAACAACAAATACATTTCGTTGCTCGAAATCGTAGAATTGATATCCCATGGAATTATCAGGATATCCAACGAACCTATATTTATACCATCTGAGTGCTAGTTTATCCCTCTGTGTAATTCTAACTTATGTAGGACAACCCCAAATCTTTAAATGCCTGAGACTTGGATTTCTACCGAACCATTACTGATATGGAGTTGTAGAAACAACTTTCGATGGAACCCTATTAAGTATATAGGCAGTAATTTGTAAAGCGTAACCCCAAAGGTAATAAGGAAGATCTGTATAGCTCATAATGGATCACACCATATCCAATAAAGTACATTTTCTTCGTTCTGACACACCATTGTGTTGCGGTGTTCCAGGTGGGCTATATTGGGCAAGAATATCATCCTCCCTTAAATAATTTCTGAATTCTTCATTCATTATTCACCGTCTCGATCTGATGAATTTACTGGTTTATTTTTCTACCTCGTTTCAGAATATTTTGAACTTGTCAAATGTTTCCAACTTATGTTTCATTAGATATACATATCCATATCTAGACTTGTCATTTGTGAAAGTCACAAAGTATGTGGAACCATCATGAGCAACATGATTTAATGGACCACACACATCGCTGTGTATTAGCTCCAGTAAATCTCCAGCACGGTATCCAACACCTTGAAATGGGGCATTTATCATCTTTCCTTGGATACATTACTCATAAATCGGATAAGGATCTAAGGTAAGGTTTTCAATCAAACCATCATTTACCAATTTGGATAGATGTCTAACACCTATTTGGCCCAATCTCATATACCATAATTCAGTATTATTTAATTCTGACTCATACTTGTATTTTTCTCTATATTAAAAACATCTATATATTTTTCCAAAATATAATGACCGTTTGATAAAGAACATTCACATTTCAATAAATTATCTTTATCATATAAACATAAAGTTTCATCCTTAATGTTTATTTTATAGCCCTCTTTATCTAATATTGGCAGTGATATTATTTTTCTGATAATTGAGGGAACATAATAACAATCATGCAAATCTAATTTACATCCATTTGGGAGATTTAGAATAACTGTTCCTATAGCTTTGATAGCAATGTCTCGACATTGCCAACTCTAAGCTGGATCTCTCATTTATTCAGCCTTATTCTAACTCTCATTTCCTACAGGGAATTGCAAATAAGAGTAGGACTGCCAATGTCTAACATGCTTCCATTATTTGCATCTAAAGCTAATGAGATGTCAATAATTGGAAAAATACAAAGCATACCTGAGGATCCTACTTTTCTTTTTAGCTTCGGACAATCATTCTTCTAGTATCCAGATTTCTTGCAATGTAGACATTGATCAATAGCTACTTTCGATTTTGCTCCTTTGCGCTTCTTGGAGTTCTTATTTGATATCTTCTTCTTCCACATCTTGATTTTCTTTGACTTCTCAGAAGACTTTGAAGAGCCAGCTCCACCATGGAGATACAGTGTAGGGTTTCCTTTCTTCAAATCTTGCTTCGCCTTACGTAGCATGTTATGAAGTTATTCGTATATGGCTTGCATCGAATGCTTATGGAAAATTAATATAAAGCCAGCATAATAACCAAACAAAGAAGACATAATCAAATTACGGCCCAGCCGTTCATCAAACACAATACCCTGTCATTCCAGATATCGAATTTGGTCTACCATGTTCAAAATAAGAGTACAGACATCTCCTCCCTCCTTGAGTTCAGCACGGAACAATTCCTTAGATCTTTGATAAAGTTCCATTTCTTGGTTTTCCTCGAACAACTCATTGAGTGTTCGCATGATGCTCTAGGCATCCGATACTTCAATATGTTGTCTAAGTAAATCTGTAACCATCAATCCCAAGATGTAGGAATTCACCTTCAGGTTATCATCCTTCCATCTATCAAAAGTTTCTTGCTCTTCTGGAGTGGAGTCATGATCGATATCAACAGGTAGTGGATTAATCGTGACATAAGTCAACTTTTTTAAATTCCAAGACAGGGCGCATGTTCATTTCCCATCCGAAATAATTCTCGGCTCCTTTTAGCTTATTGGAATCTAAAAATTTCATCAATGAATTAGCGGTAGCCATCTACAAAATAATATTTTTGAGTAGTAGCAGAACAGTTTCCATTTCAAAAGTAATAACACTAATTGATTATGAAATTTTAAATCTATTAGTGTCATCCCACTATTTTACGTAATTACGTAACCTCTCTTAACGGAAAAATATAAATTTGACTATCAAAATTTCATGGCAGAAGTGTATCCCATGATATATACTCCAGCCTTACACCAATGACGATATTGGCGTTTGTAAACTCATTAGGTAGACCTACAAGGTTAATCACATTCATGTGACTCATAGTTTGGTCCTGAACTGTTTCTTATCCTCACACTAATGACGATATTGGATTAAGACGTGTTCTAGGTGTATACTTGTCAATGTGCACTAATGAGCTTCGTATGTACACCCTCACACTAATGATAATATTGGATGACTACTTTAACTCATCACACTACATCTAATGTTTTATCGGAGCGACCTAAGTTCGGAACACTTATACCCTCACACTGATGACGATATTGGATATAAGTAATAAGAACCCATTCATCTCCGTATTGACAAGACGGACCATCAAATAATGCTATTACTTAATTAATCACCTAATCACAGGAGATTTATGACAATCAAGTCATTAACTTAATTAGGTCAAATTTTTAATTTAAAACATGCAATACATATCCAATATGTCTTATGAATAATTAAATTAAAATTACTAATTGTGTGGTTAAGCTTTTGCTGCTAATACCATTCTTTTTGGGCAGTTGTGGAACCCCTAGGGTCGGATCGGTGCTATGGGCAGCGAAAATAGGTCTAACCCATGGATATCAAGGATAGGTGTATTTTAAAATATTTTATGTAAAATTACATTCAGATACGAGTCCGTATAAAAAAGGGACCCAATCGGCGTCCGAAAGCTCCGGAACGGAGAGAAATAAGTTTTAGTATGAATCAGGTCTGGGAGTCGCGACGCAAGTGCTTGGGAGTCACGACGCCACCCAAAATGTCGAGAGCATGATGAACATGAACAGCGAAGCATCGCGACGCGCAGCCCTGTGTTGCGACGAGAAAGGGTTTGTGTCGCGATGCAGATCAGGTGGTGAGTGATTTTTCATTTCAAAACATTACTAAACACTTCTAATTTTCTTGCAATACTTAAAATACACTTAAAATCCAATTTTAACTTCATAACCACCATCAACACATGTTTTACAACTAGCATACATGTATTCTAAATACTTATATGCATTTGTTTGAATCTAATCACGAACCATTTTAGAATCCCCATTAGAATTGTCCCATGAACAATTCTAGTTCACCTAAAGGTGGTCAAGTGAATCTATATTGGTAGCCATAGCTTTAAGTTTTAATCTAGAGTTCCAAACTCTTATTAATTGTTCCATGTCCAACATGAATATCTTTGACCTAATACATAAGCATGTTGTGTTTATACTTCTAAAGTATCCTAACACAATTGATTAGCCCATTTTCAATATTAAGCTATGTGATCATACATCTAATACACAAATAAACATAACTTAGGAGAAGATCAAACATTACCTAGTAAGCTTGATGCGAGATCCAATCTACTTCTCCTTTGTTGAAATTGTTGGAGAAAGTTCGTTAATTCGAAATTAGCGAACCCGAGCCCGGGAGTATTTGCGGGCCCACTCGGATTTCGAATCAAGTGGAGCCCACTTGTCACATCACTTGTCACATCACTAGTCATTCATTCATATTTTTTATGATGGAAGTTAGTGAATGATGTGAAGGTGACTTGTAATACACACAAGTTGACATGATGTATGACTTTTACCAAATTTTGAGATTTAGTATATGTTATATTGATTTTTTGAAAATTAAATACATGTTATAATTTTCAAACAACAAAAGAAAACTTCTCTCCTCTCTTAGAACCTCCATGGCTGAAACTTTGAAGCTTGGAGAAGGAAATTTGTTGCAAATTTCCTAAGTTGCTAGCACATCATAGAATCAAACAAGGTGATAAGGAAACCAATCTAAGAGCTTGGAATCCTTTCAAAATCTTGGAGCTTCTTCATCTTTAACAAATCTTGGACCTTGGCCGAATCTTGGAGAGCTTCAACAAGGAGAAAATTTTTGTTATCAACACTTCCATAATACGTTCATTGTAAGTATGATTCCGCCATACTTTTTTATATAGTCATTTTAATTTTCATTGCTTATAAAGATCTTGGATGAATCTTAGAGACCAACGATAGTATCAGAGCCTTAATAAGTATGAAAATGAATTTAGGGTTAATTTGGGTAAAAATGATTTGAGCATGATTTGATAAAATTGATTGATTGAGTATGCTTGAATGATGATAATATAGTGTTATGCATGATCAATTTCATGAAAATTGAATTGGATTAATTTTTCCCCAATTAAGGGCTTGGCCGAATGCTTATGATGCCCTCAGTCATGGTATATTTGTTTTTTGATCATTGGATGAGTTAAAAAACTTGGGAAATGTTGATTTGTAATTCAATCGGATTGAAAACGGAATCGAACATAATAAACCCTAAAATGTCGTGAGTAATAAAGCATGAAATGAGATGATTTTTTGATTCAATAATGTTGGACATGTGTTGATGATGAAAAGCATGATTAATGAATTAGATTAGTATTTTGGAAATGTTAATTTAGAAGATTAATCATGGCTAAACACTTTGATTTATTAAATTATGAATTTTGGAAAATTAGAATTTAATAAATTGGGCTTGATTTAGAATTGGGCTTATAATTGTTGTATTTGGGCCTAATGGGCTTGGTTGGGCCAAGTTGGTTTAGGCAAATTGGATTGGATCCAAATTGGGCCTAAACCATTCCATTAAGTCCAAATATAAGAAATGGGCTTTAAATGTTTAATTGGGCCTAATGGGCCTAAATTGGTTTCTTGGCAAATAAGGGTGATTCCTTAATTGGGCTTTGGTATTTGGGTTTGACCCATATTGACAAAAGTCCATGCCTTATGAAATCAATTGAAAGCCCATTGGACTTTAATTAAACAACATTGGATGTTAATTGGGCTTTGAGACCCATTAAGATTAGATTTGGAATCTAAATCATTAAAGCGCATTAAAAAATGTAGTTATTAATTTGGAATTAAATATAGAATTAGTATTGAATACGAATTAAATTAGATTTAAATTATAGTTCGATATAATTCAAGAATTCGTACTTCGAGTACTTATCCACAAACGAGTTGGACTCGCGCAAAATCAAATCATTGTTTGAACATTGGATTATCACTTTATTCAAGATTAATTAATTGAATTAGATTGATTGAATAACATGCTTTGTGTGAATACATGGATGTGTTGAATGAATAACGTATATCGGATGGATATTAGAAGGGAAGGGCAATTTTGGAAATTGTTGTAAATTTAGAATTTATTAAATTGGACCTGCGTGTACAGCCTTATCTCTACTGATTCTTTGTAATTCGCTTCTCACCTAATTCCCCTCAATGTTAATGAGGTTTCTTTATTGTATTATGTAATTGGGTAGAAGTAAAAATAGTGCTAGCCGGGGAGAGGAAATGGAGTGATTTGTTCTAGGAACAATCTGTGAAATTTCCATCCGCATATCGTTATTAATTTATTTTCGCGCCTTATTATGCTTTTAGAATGCATGCTTAAGGGTGTATGATGAGACCTAACAAAGATAATAAATTGGTTGCCAATTTATGCGAAAAAACCCTCAAAATATATTAAGCGTTTTTCTTTCATTGAGTGATTCTTACTCAAAATCCAAGATTGGCACTGGTTTGTTGGCCAAAGTCAAGACCTTTGTCCATCGCGGATGTGTTTGAATCATGAAGGCTTTGTTTCATATCGTGTGTCTTGTCCAAGTTGTGATTTGTTGGCCAAAGTCAAGATCACTTCTTGTCCATCGACATCGATTACGAAGCTTTCCAAAGTCAATGGGTTCCGCTTAATTGGAATCATTAAGCTTGTTGTGCCAAAGCCAATGCTTAGTTGATTCAGAGGAAAAAGGTTAGGAAAATATATGGGATATATTAGCATATATATTGTATATATGTTTCGGACTTGGAGGTCCACCTACCGGATCTAGGAATTGGATGAGATCCAATTGATCTTAGAGATCTACCTAGTTAAATATCATACAGCTTGTTGGCCAAAGTCAAGGTGTGTGTTATTTAACGGGATCTTAGCTCACTAGGAAACTAGGTTTCCCGAGTACTCGAAAGAGGGTTAGAGGCTCGCCGAAAAATAGTGGGAGGCTAGTATTGAATTTGCAATTTCGTTCAAATACTTAGCTTTACGCGCTTTCAAATTATTTCGTCAATTATTTTATTAGTTGGACTAATATATTATTATTTTTCTTGTAACAGTTGGATTGTACCCATACATCGTTAATCGAATAGTTGGACTATTGCGGTTAAGATGACATGAAAGTTAAACATTAGGGATATTGTCATGGGTGACAATGTTTTTAATGGGACAAACTTTCAAGACTGGGACATGAATCTCAGAATTGTTTTGGGATCCGAGAAGTTACTCTATACTATAGAGAGACCTCTTGGGCCTAAGCCCCGATCCAATCAGTTGCTTGAGCTAGATCTTTGGAAGACTCATAGCGATGACAATGCGACTGCTTAATCGGTCATGCTTGCTGCTATGACTCCGCAATTCTGTCGCCAAAATAAGGGTTTGGATCCCTATGAGATGATGGCGAAATTGCATGATCTTCACTGATCTAATCTTAGATCGTAGAGATGCGAGTTGTAGAAGAAGCTCTTCCGCGCTCGAATGTCAGAGGGTACGTCTGTTGAGCACCATGTCTCACAGATGATTGCTGACATTGAGCATCTTGGATAAATAGGCATCTTTTTCGAGGCTGAGAATTCAATAGATTTGATCTTACAGTCTCTCCCCGACATTTGAAGTGGGTTCATCATGAACTATAACATGTTGAACCAAGACCAGACTTTTAGAGAGTTGATGTCCACTCTGCGTGAAGTAGAGAAAGAGCTTCTAAAGGGTAAGAAGCATGAGGCGCACTTTGCTTCGACATCTCATACTCCGAGGGCTTGACCTAAGGCGACTGGAGGTGTCAAGAGAAGAAGCATAAGAATAAGGGCAAGGCCAAATCGTCAAAAACTTCTAGGAAGGGTAAGGAAAAATCCTAAGATGTATGTCTGCAGTGCGGGAAGCGGGGTCACTGGAAGCGTGACTACCGCGAGTACAAGACACACTTGAAGGAAATTAAAACGGGCAAGGCACCGACTTCAGGTATGTTTGTTATGGAAATAAACATGTCTACTTCTAGTTTTAAAAATTGGATTTTTGATTCTGGTTGTGGAACTCATATATGTACTGATGTGCAGAATCTGTATATTAGCAGGAGACTTGCCTCAGGAGAGATTGACCTCCGTGTTGGAAATAAGACTCGAGTTGCCGTTTTGGCCGTTGGCACTTATGTTTTGGAACTGCCCTCGGGGCATTACTTGAACTTATAAACTGTTATTTTGTACCTAGTTTGACTAGGAATATAATTTATGTATCTATGTTAACCCAATGTGGGTATACTTTTGTATTTAGAAACACTGGGTGTTTTATGTATAAAAATGATATAGAAATTTGCACAGCTGATGCAAATAATGGTCTTTATATTTTTTATAAATCAATCTCAAACATATAATGTAACAAACAAAAGGCTTAAAGTAAGTAACAAAGATGAAACTTATATGTGGCATTGTCGTCTGGGACACATAAACAAGACACGTATATCCACACTTTCGAAGAGTGGATACTTGGAAGGATTTGATCCAAATTCATATGACGTCTGCGAATCTTATTTATTAGGCAAGATGCCTAAATCACCTTTTAGCGGTAAAAGTGTACGCGCCATCGAACTGTTAGCCCTCATTCATAGTGACATATGTGGGCCCATGTCTAGCCAGGCTAGAGGTGGATATGAATACTTCGTAACCTTTACAGATGATGCATCGCGTTATGGTTATGTGTATCTTATGAGATAAAAGTCGGAAACCTTTGAGAAATTCAAAGAGTTTCGACACGAAGTTGAAAAATAGACCGGCAAAAGTATTAAGACATTACGGCCGGACCGTGGTGGCGAATACCTGAGCAATGAGTTTCTTGATTACTTGAAAGAATATGGTAATCTTTCATAGTGGACTCCTCCAGGAACACCGCAATTAAACAGTGTGTCCGAACGGAGAAACTGAACTTTGTTAGACATGGTAAGGTCTATGATGAGTCGCACGGAGCTACCTATTTCCTTCTGGGGATATGCATTGAACAGTTCAATACTTATTTTGAATAAGGTTCCGTCAAAGTCTGTTCAACAGACTCCGTATGAGATATGGACAGGAAAGAAACCGGGTTTGTCATTCCTGAAGATTTGAGGTTGCTGGGCATACGTCAAACGTTTGGAAGGTACCAAACTCGAACCCAAATTGGATAAATACCTATTTGTATGATATCCTAGGGAAACCAGAGGATATAACTTCTATCACCCACAAGAGAACAAAGTATTTGTTGCTCTACATGTGGTTTTCCTTGAGAAGGAATTCCTAAATACAGTGATAAGTGGGAGGAAAGTAGAACTCGATGAAAATCAGAGTGATACTATTCCTGGCACAGAATCCTTAACGGAACATGAACAATCCATCGGGGATGAGACTGTACCACAATCTTCTATTAAACAAGGACCGCGTAGGTCGGAGAGAGTCAGAAAACAACCTGAGAGGTATGGGTTTCTGATCTCACCTCATGTGGATATTAATCTCATTGAGGATAACGAGCCGACTACGTATGAGGAAGTGATACAAGATATCGATTCCGCTTTATGGCAAGAAGTCATGAAGTCCGAAATGGATTCCATGTACACCAACCAAGTTTGGACACTGGTTGATGCACCAGAAGGCGTAAAGCCTATTGGTTGCAAATGGGTCTTCAAGAAGAAGACTGACATGGATGGCAACGTACAAACATACAAAGCTAGGCTTGTAGCGAAAGGTTATCGTCAACGACATGGTGTCGATTACGACGAAACATTTTCACCCGTTGCCATGATTAAATCCATTAGGATAATGCTTGATATTGCTGTATATTTTGATTCCGAGATATGGCAGATGGACGTCAAAACTGCTTTCCTTAACGGAAACCTTTTAGAGGATCTTTATATGCAACAGCATGGCGATTTTTTCGTACCAAGACTTGCAAACAAGGTTTGTAAGTTAAATCGATCTATTTATGGATTGAAACAAGCATCGCGTTCTTAGAACCAACGTTTTGATGAGATCATAAAAGAATATAATTTCGTTCAAAACGAAGATGATCCTTGTGTATATAAGAAGGTTAGTGTGAGCGTACTGAGATTCATTATCCTTTACGTTGATGATGTATTGCTTATTGGCAATGACATTCCAATGTTAACATCGGTGAAAGCTTGGCTTTCATTAAAATTCTCCATGAAAGATTTGGGAGAAACAGCCTTTATTCTAGGAATAAAGATCTACCGGGATAGATCTAGAAAGCTGCTTGGACACTCCCAGAGCACATACATTGACAAAGTGTTGAAAAGATTCAACATGGATCAGTCCAAAAGGGGACTGTTACCAGTGTCACATGGCATTACTCAATCTAAGGACTTGTGTCCTAAAACTCAAGATGAAAGAGACAACATGAGTCAGATACTGTTCGCCTCGACAGTCGGATCGATCATGTATGCCATGATATGTACGTGACCTGATGTCTCCTTTGCTTTGAGCATGTGTAGTCGCTATCAGGCCGATCCAGATGAAGGTCACTGGATGGCGGTTAAGAATATCCTTAAGTATCTTAGACGAACTAAGGATGCTTTCTTAATCTATGAAGATGGAGAACTTGAGGTAACTGGGTATACCGATGCAAGTTTCCAAACCGATAAAGACGACTGTAAGTCGCAATCCGGGTACTATTTTGTTTGAACAACGGAACAGTAAGTTGGAAATCTTCCAAGCAAGAGACTGTTGCCGATTCAAAAACAGAAGCGGAGTATATTGCTGCAGCTGAAGCAGCAAAAGAGGCAGTTTGGATCCGTAAATTCCTAATTGGATTAGGAGTAGTTCCGTTAGCAGCTGAGCCCGTTCCATTGTATTGTGACAATAACGGGGCTATAGTGCAGGCTAAGGAACCGCAGTCTCATCAACGATCCAAGCATGTTCTTCATCGTTTCCATCTGATTCGTGGGATCATACATCGTGGCGATGTGAAGATCGAGAAGGTCGCATCAGAGGATAACATTGCAGATCCGCTGACGAAAGTTATTCCTCAGCAAAAGTTTGAGCGACATGTACATATATCAGATATTAGATGCTTGAGTGACTGGCTATAGACCAAGTGGGAGATTGTTAGACAGTTATGACCCATAGCGTCACTATTTGTAAAAGACATTGTGGTTTTTGTACAAATTAATTATGTGACAATGTAAATTGCCTTTTATCATTTTGTAATTTATTTACTTGGAAATATAAATGGTAAAAGATATGAGACTGGACATCGATAATTCGGAATAGACTAGTATTGCACTTGTGCGTGTTATGGAAGCGTAACAATATAGTTCTCATATATTTAAGTATTCGATACTTATGCAAGTGTGATAGAAGGTTGTGTTTACCGATGGTACGGAAACAGCTTCGCTCTGGATAGACCTCGCGGAATCCCATTGGTAGTATGACTATGTGTTTATGGGAATCCGCATCAGGGTAGGTGTATTAGGTCTTAACCTGAGACTTGCATCGCTAGTACTTGCGACAATCAATACGCTTTGGTTTTGGTCGTCCAGGACTTTAACAGGTTATGTGTACGCCTCTTCTGGGTTATTGAGAATCGTAGTGTATTGGATGTGATGTCGAGACGGAAGTATCACTTCAGTCATATGGAGATGATGATCACACAGGGATACAAAACTGGTGCTCTAAAGTGTTGCAACCATCAAGATAAAATGACTAGATCATGATTACCCGATTAAAGAGACTAGTTGCTAGTAATCCAATATATGCTTCGTACGGGGCAGACACTATTCCAGCCCCAGGCCTAGCATGTGACATCAGATACTGGATCGCAATACGCAATACTACGTATACTACGTCTGACAAAGATTAAATATTCCATTAAGAATATTTCTGGAGAATTTGGTAGGCACAGTGCTTTGCTAGAAGCCAACCATGTCTCGTAAATTGGTAAAAATGTAATACGAGGTATGTACGTGTTTGGATAGTCCGATGACCGGATTTACTGCCAACATATCCAGGGATCTCTTGGGTCGCTTCCCGAAGATTCACCGATGATGTATGATTCGAGCATAATTAATCTAGGATTAATTACGGAGAGATTTTATCTAGGATAAAATACTATTTGAAGAGAGAGAACGATTAATTCGGAATTAATCGATAAAATAATATATTCTATGTATTAAACGAAATTAGATTTCAACGCAGAATTAAAATTAGATTTTAATTCGGGCAAACGAGTTAATTTAGAATTAATTTGTTAGCGACGTGAATAGTGATTTTGCTTGGCATAATTATTTAATTAAATTTGATTTAATTACGTCGCATCGGAAAAGTTCGTTAATTCGGAATTAACGAACCCGAGCCCGGGAGTGTTTGCGGGCCCACTCGGATTTCGAATCAAGTGGGGCCCACTTGTCACATCACTAGTCATTCATTCACCTTTTTGGTGATGGAAGTTAGTGAATGATGTGAAGGTGACTTGTAATACACACAAGTTGACATGATGTATGACTTTTACCAAATTTTGAGATTTGGTATATGTTATATTGATTTTTTGAAAATCAAATACATGTTATCATTTTCAAACAACAAAAGAAAACTTCTATCTCTCTTTAGAACCTCCATGGCCGAAACTTTGAAGCTTGGAGAAGGAAATTTGTTGCAAATTTCCTAAGGTGCTAGCACATCATAAGTTGCTAGCACATCATAGAATCAAACAAGTTGATAGGGAAACCATTCTAAGAGCTTGGAATCCTTTCAAAAGCTTGGAGCTTCTTCATTTTCAACAAATCTTGGACCTTGGCCGAATCTTGGAGAGCTTCAACAAGGAAAAAATTTTTGTTATCAACACTTCCATAATCCGTTCATTGTAAGTATGATTCCGCCATACTTCTTTATGTATTCATTTTAATTTTCATTGCTTATAAAGATCTTGGATGAATCTTAGAGACCAACACCTCCAAGGTGTGCAAGCTTGACTTCAAGATTCAACCTTGATTTCCAATGCTAGCAAGTTTCACTTTAAGATCTAATCTTGATTTCTCCTAAATGAAATGTTTTAGATGTAGGTTATTATCTAGGTCCCAAGATCAAACAAGCAATGAAAACAATGTGCGAATACATCAACGGAGGTAGCGGAATACTCACATCGATCGGTTGAGTCGATTTGGAGACGAATCAAGGCCAAAATGCTCACTGCTTCATGCGTGAACTGCAGCAGTCCACTGCCTCCAAAACAGAATTTTGAGTTGAGAAACGGAGCTCCAAGCTTCGTCAAATGGATCCCGGCTCATGGGCGAACCTCCCTACCACCTTCGCAAGACTCGTAAGTGTGCTAGCACTTGGATTTTCACCATGAAAACCCACTATTGGCTTCCCTTTGTCCACGCCATTTTAGCTTCAAAAACAGTCCACATTTTGTGTGTTTGGCGTGAGAAGAAGAGAAAGAAATGGAGAGAAAGAAATGTGTATTTGTTGTATATTGAAATTCATTTCAAGTATATCTTATATACTTATGTGAATTTCAAATGCATTTGCTTTAATTTGCATTTCATTTGCTTTTTAAAAGTCAAACCATTAAAGCCATCAAGTACACATCATGTCCATCAAGTCACATCTACTTTATTAAAGTGACATGTTGTCAAGTCACATCACTCAAAGTGACAAGTGATTTGACGCTTGATGCGACTGATTGATTTGACGCTTGATGCGACTTGCGTTGCCGCACTCGAATTCGAAATACGAATGCGGTCGCAATCACACTCGGGCTCGGGTTCGCTAATTCTAAATTAACGATTTTTCCGTCGCGTCGTAATTAAATGATTACGCCTAGCGAATTCACTATTCACGTCGCTAACAAATTAATTCTAAATTAATTCGTTCGCCCGAATTAAAATCTAATTTTAATTCCGCGTCGAAATCCAATTTCGTTTAATATATCGAATATATTAATTCATTGATTAATTCCAAATTAATCGTTATCTCTCTCTAGACGATATTTTATTCTAGATAAAATATCTCCGTAATTAATCCTAGATTAATTTTCTCTCTCTTCTATTATAATCCCAGATTATTCAAGAGTGCGAGTTGTGCGTCATCGGTGGATTATCGGGAAGCGACCTATGAGATCCCCGGATAAGTTGCAGCAGTAAATACGGTCGTCGGAGTATCCGAATCACGTACGTACCAAGTACTACGTTTTACCGATTTACGAGACAAGGTCGACTCCTAGCAAAGCACCAAGTCTACCCAATTCTCCGGACATATCCATTTAAGAATATTAAGATCTGTATCAAGCGTAGTATACAATTGTATTGTGTGTATCGGCCAGATCGGATAGTCACGTGCTGCTAGGGCTGGGGCTGGATAAGTGTCTACCCCGTCCGAAGCACATATCGGATGTCTGGTAACATAGTCTCTATAATCGGATATTTATGACCTGGTCACAATATCCCGATTGGTTGCGCAACACTCAAGAGCACTAGTACCGTATCCTGCGTGACATCATCTCCAATATGACTGAAGTGATACTTCCGTCTTGACATCACACCCAATACACTACGACTCTCTGATAAACCCAGAAGTGGTGTACGCAGAACCGGTTAAAGCCATGTACCACCAAGACCAAAGTCTACCGATTATCGCAAGTATTAGCGATGCAAGTCTCAGATTAAGACTATACACACCTACCTTGATTTCGGCCTCCCATAGACACATAGTCATAATATCAATGGGATTCCGAGGGGTCTATCCGGAGCGAAGCTGTTTCCCGTACCATCGGTGAAACACGACCTCCTATCGCACTTGCATAAGTATCCAATACTTATATATATGAGAACTATGCCGTTGTGCCCTCACAACGCACACAAGTGCAATACTAGCCTATTCCGCATTATCGATGTCCAGTCTCGATAATACTCCGGCTAGGGATATTTAATGATTAATCCTTCGGGGACTGATACTGTCTCATATCTTCTCAGTCCAGGAACTAATCATAGGGACCTCTCTTCATTTATATATCTATGGTGATCTAATCACAAATGATGAGAGTGCAATTTCCTTGTCACATAGTTAATTTGCTACAACAACACAATGATCTGTGCAAATAGTGACGCTATGGGTCATTTTGTCCAACAATCTCCCACTTGGCACATAGCCAGTCACTCAAGTGTCCCACACCCGAACTATGTACGGTTGCTCAAATTGCTGAGGAAAGGTTTTCGTCAGCGGATTTGTTTGATTATCGTTTGACGCGATTTATACGATCATCACATCGCCACGATGTATGATCCGAACGAATCAGATGATATAGAAGTATATATATGGATCGTCGATGAGACCTTCAATTCTTTAGCTGTGTTGACACCTAGCTCAGCTGCTAATAGAACTATATCCAATCTAATTAGATTTATTTTCGATCCAAAAGACTTCTATTGCTGCCTCAGCTGCAGCAATAATCCGCATTTGTTGTTTATTCGGCAACAGTTTTCTTGCTCGGAATATTTCCATCTCACTGTCCCGTTATTCAAACTTTATAGTACCGTAGTATTTAATTGTTTGGAAACTTGCAGCAGTGATCCTAGTCACTTCAAGTTCTCTTTCTCCATAGTTTAAGACAACATCTTTAGTTCTCTCAGATACTAACAGATGTTCTTAATCTTCAATCCAGTGACTATCACTTGGATTGACCTGATTGTGACTCCATATGCTCGAAGCGTATGAGACACCCTATCAAGTACATTTTAAATGTACAATTTCCAAGAGAGTGTTAACAACTCCAAATCTATCCCAGTAGATCTTTATTCCTTGAATAAAGGTTGTTACTCCCCAGAATTCTACGGAGAATTTCTATTGAAAGAATATCTATGAAAGCCAAGCTTTCACCAATTGTTTTATGGGAATTTCATTGTCAGTGCCCTCTCCCACTAACCTCCTTATATACACAAGAATTATTTCATTTTGATTCAAATCATAAATCATTATGATTATTTCAAAATGACAGTTCCAAGAACCTTATGCTTGCATTAATCCAAACATGGATCGAATAACCCGCAAACCTCGTTTGTTGGTTATACAAAATCGTCAGGATGTTGTAAACATCCTCCAAAAGGTTTCCTTTTCAGGAAAGCGATTTTGATTTATAACTGACACATTTCATAAATGAAATATACAATTATTTACAAGCATCTTCAAAATGGATTTACCATGGCAACAGGTAAAAGGTTGAACCGTTATTAACACAATGTTGATAACGATACCTTTCCGTCAAAAGCCTAGCTTTGTACGTTGGTATGTTGCCTTCCATGTATGTCTTCCTTGAAGACTTTAATGTACCAATAGGCACAATGCATTGTGGTACAACAACTAGTATCCAAAATAGTTGTTATACATGGAATCCATTTCGGATTCATGGCACTTTGCCATAATAGGGGGTCGATACCTCGTATCACTTCCTCAAAACGTAGTCGGTGGATATACCTTCATAAGATTGACATCTTTATGAGGTTAGATCAGAAACCCATACCCTAGGTTGTTTTCTGACTCTATCCGATCTACGATTGTCTTGTTTATTTGAAGATTAATGGTATAGATTCATCATAGATGAACTATTTGTGTTCCATTAAGGACTTCGTGCCTTGAACAGTATTACTACTCCGATTTTCATCGAGTATCACTATCCTCCCACAGACCACTGCATATCGGTATTCCTCTCAGGAAAAACCGCATGGTGAGCAACAATCACATTGTTCTCATGTGAGATTTACAAGTACTATACTTAAGGTTTCCTTGAGGATAACCTATATTGGCACTTATCCAATTTGGGTCCTTAGTTTGGTATCATCCAAACGTTAAGCCTGGCATACCCAAATTACTAGGAATGAGAAACCCCGTTTCTTTCCTGTTCATATCCTATATGATATCTGTCAAACAGATTTATATGGAACCTTATTCTAAATAAGTTTTGCACTGTTAATACATATCCTATTGAAGGAACATTAGCTTAGAGCACTCGTGATAAACCTTATCATGTCCAACAAAATTCGGTTTTTAGTTCGGACACACCGGTCTAACTGACGTGTCTCGGGAGGAGTCCTCATATGAAAGAATACCGTACTCTTTCATGTACGTATGAAACTTACTGTTTAAGTATTTTCCATTACGGTCTTACCGTGGCGGAATAATATTATACCCGATCTGTTTATTTACTTCGTGTCGAAACTTCAAAAGTTTACGATCTGTGTTCTTCAAAAGAAACACATAACCATAACGTGATGCTACATCCGTCAAGGTCACGAAATATTCATGTTCACATCTAGTCTAACTAGATATGGGCCCACTAACTTCACCATGAATAGGGCTAACAGATCGGTAGCCCTTTTACTATTACCAAGTAAATAGTATTTTAGGTACTTTACCTAATAAACTAGATTCGCAGACCTTATTTGAATAGTCAAATCAGTCCTAGTACCCACTCTTCAAAAGTGTGGATATACGAGTCTTGTTTAATTGTGTCCTAGACAACAATGCCACAAATAAGTCTCTATTGATCAAATCAATTTGAGCTATTTATTTGTCATTTTATATGTTTGAAATTTTATTATATTCAAAATATAAATTCTGTTATTTACATCTAATGTATTTATCTCAGTATCATCTTTATATAAAAAACACTTGGTGTTCTATAATATAAAGGTTTTATCCGCAACGGATTAAACACTGATATAGAGATAATGTCTCTAGTCAAACTAGTTACATTATAACAGTTCCTAATTTAAGTACATACCCGAAGGGTAGTTCCTAAACTTAGGTATCTACGGTCGAAACAGCGACTTTCGTCCCGTTTCCGATTCGCAGAGAAATCTCAGCTTGAAGTCAGTATCCAGCTCATAGCGGATTCTGAACATCAATACATATATTTTATGTACCACACTAAGTATTTAAAATCCAATTTCAATACTAGTAGTGAACATAACTTTGACAAATATTTTAAAGTTAGAGCCTCGCCCTTTCTTTAATTCCTTCGTGTCTTCCATTCCAAATGGTAGTCACTTTGGGATATGTCAATTATCTTTTCAATATTTCACAAACCTTTGGCCAAGCCTTGGGTTTCGGAATATCGAAATGATGTGCACCTTGTGCAACACGCCCAATTGCAAACTTTGACTTTTCACCTCTAGAATAGTCAATTAATTCTCCAAGAATTATTAATTGCAACTTAATACTTTTAAATCTAAAGATAGATTTATGATAAGTATATTAATTAAGCACTAAAGTCATCATCACATAAATCTTCCAAAGATTTTATGCTCTACTTATTTGCTTAATTATGGCCTAGATATAACAAGTTATTTTATCCAATAAAGTAACCTATTATGTATTCCCAATAAAATTAAATCATTTAAAACATTTAATCCAAGGATTATATATTTTAAATATTCAACTTTTCAATTCTTTCTTGATTTCAATAGTCCAACTATTTAATCAATTTTAATAAGGTACTATTTATTATAATGATTACAATAATCCAATTATTTAATCAACTATAATTTTAATATTGATTACTATAATCTAATTATAAAATCAACTATCATTTTAATTCAATTATATTGATTACTATAATCCAATTATAAAATCAACTATATATTGAATGAGTTTGTATATAGTCCAACTATATATATTTTTAAAACAACATAAAATATTAGTCCAACTAATACTTTTGATTAATATGACGAGTAAAATATAGATGAGCACGTTTAGCGAGTATTCGAACGAATGTTGCAAATTCAATACTTGCCTCCCACTATTTTTCGTCGAGCCTCTAACCCTCTGTCGAGTACTCGGGAAACCGTGTTTCCTAGTGGGCTAGGATCCCGTTAAATATCACACAATCTTGACTTTGGCCAACAAATTGTATGATAATTAACTAGGTAGATCTCGAAGATCAATTGGATCTCATCCAACTCCTAGATCCAGTAGGTGGACATCCAAGTCCCAAACATATATCTTATATATGCCTATACATCGAATGTATACCCTAACCTTTTTCCTCTGAATCAACTAGGCCTTGGCTTTGGCACAACAAACCTAGTGATCCCAGTCAAGCGCGGACCCATTGACATGGAAGCTTCGTAATCAATGTCAATGGACAAGAAGTGGTCTTGACTTTGGCCAACAAACCACAACTTGGACACGACACCGATATGGAACAAAGCCTCGTGATTAAAACACATCTTCGACGGACAAGGGCTTGACTTTGGCCAACAACCCCTGCCAATCTCGGATCTTGAGTAAGAATCACTCAATGGAAGGAAAATAAACGCTTGATATATAACGAGGGTTTTTCGCGTGCAAATTGGCTACCAATTTAATTATCTTTGTTAAGGTCTCATCATCATACACCCTTAAACATGCATTCTAAACACATAATAAAGCGAGTATGAAATAAATAATAATGATATGCGGATGGATACTTTACACATTGATCCTAGATCAAATCTCTCCTTTTCTCACTCAAGCTAGCACTAGTATTACTTCTACTGTTACACTACACTTCTAAAGAAACCTCATTTACATAGGGGAATAGGTAAGAAGAGAATACAAAGAGAATGAAGGTGATAAGGCTGGACACGCAGGTCCAATTTAATAAATCGAATTTATTACAACAATTTCCAAAATTGCCCACCCATCTAATATCCATCCGATATACATTATTCATACAACACAACCACGTATTCACACACATAAGCATGCTATCAATCAATTTAATCAAATTAATTAATCTGATAATTAAGTGATCATCCAATGTTCAAACAACGATTTGATTTTGTTCGAGTCAAACTCGTTTTTGCGAATAAGTACTTAAAGTACGAATTCATGAATTAAATTAAACTACATCATTAAATCTAATTTAACATGTATTTAATATTAATTCACTATTCAATTCCAAATTAAATATTACACTTTATTAATAAACCTTTTACGATTTAAATTCCAAATGTAATCGTAACGCGTCTCAAAGACCGATTAACGTCCAACGTCAATTCAATTAAAGTCCAATGGGCTTTTAATTGATTTCTTAAGGCGTGGACTTTTGGTCAACTCGGGTCAAACCGATAACCAAAGTCCAATCCGGGATTTACCCCATAAGCCCATAAATCAATCTTGGCCCATTAGGCCCAATTGAACTTTAAAGGTTCATTAGTCGCATTTGGGCTTTATGGTTAAGGTTTTGGGCCCAATTGGATCAATCCACTTGGCCTAAACCCAACTTGATAAAATCAAGTCCAATAGGCCCAATTACAACATTAGAAGCCCAATATCAAAAATAGGCCCAATTAATTAAATTCAAAAAATCCAATTTTCCCAATTTAATTACCAAAGTGTATTACATGATCAATTACCCAAATCAACATTTCTAAAACATGAATTTACATAATTAATCTTGGTTATTTTCATCAATTGGTGTCCAACACAAAATTGAAAAAATCAAATCACCATTACATGCTTAAAGGTCTCGGCCAAGGGAGGGATTTCACATCCGATTTGGTTTCAATCTAATCAAACCCACAATCGACATCAAATCACCATCCACTTTGATTTCATACACATCCAATGTCACAAAATCAAAATCACCAAGACATTCAAGGGCATATACCTATTCGGCCAAGGTGATTAATTTAGGGATTTTATGTTCAATTCAAAATCCAATCCAATTAGTTCCAAATTAACATTATCCTTAATGATTCCAACTCATCAAATGAATCAAAATCAAAAATTTCCAAGCACCCAAAAATCAATACACATTCGGCCAAGAGGAAATAATTGGGGAAAATTGTTCTAAACATTTTTTTCTTGAAATTGATCAAATCAATCTTCAATATAACATATACTAAGCATGCTCAAACATCCAATTTCATTAAAACATGCTCAAATACAAAATACCCAATTTTAAGCCCTACATTTTTCATGCTTGAACATAAGCTCTTGATGCCATTGTAGGTTATTATCTAGGTCCCAAGATCAAACAAGCAATGAAAACAATGTGCGAATACATCAACGGAGGTAGCGGAATACTCACATCGATCGGTTGAGTCGATTTGGAGACGAATCAAGGCCAAAATGCTCACTGCTTCATGCGTGAACTGCAGCAGTCCACTGCCTCCAAAACAGAATTTTGAGTTGAGAAACGGAGCTCCAAGCTTCGTCAAACGGATCCCGGCTCATGGGCGAACCTCCCTACCACCTTCGCAAGACTCGTAAGTGTGCTAGCACTTGGATTTTCACCATGAAAACCCACTATTGGCTTCCCTTTGTCCACGCCATTTTAGCTTCAAAAACAGTCCACATTTTTGTGTTTGGCGTGAGAAGAAGAGAAAGAAATGGAGAGAAAGAAATGTGTATTTGTTGTATATTGAAATTCATTTCAAGTATATCTTATATACTTATGTGAATTTCAAATGCATTTGCTTTAATTTGCATTTCATTTGCTTTTTAAAAGTCAAACCATTAAAGCCATCAAGTACACATCATGTCCATCAAGTCACATCTACTTTATTAAAGTGACATGTTGTCAAGTCACATCACTCAAAGTGACAAGTGATTTGACGCTTGATGCGACTGATTGATTTGACGCTTGATGCGACTTGCGTTGCCGCACTCGAATTCGAAATACGAATGCGGTCGCAATCACACTCGGGCTCGGGTTCGCTAATTCTAAATTAACGATTTTTCCGTCGCGTCGTAATTAAATGATTACGCCTAGCGAATTCACTATTCACATCGCTAACGAATTAATTCTAAATTAATTCGTTCGCCCGAATTAAAATCTAATTTTAATCCCGCGTCGAAATCCAATTTCGTTTAATATATCGAATATATTAATTCATTGATTAATTCCAAATTAATCGTTATCTCTCTCTAGACGATATTTTATTCTAGATAAAATATCTCCGTAATTAATCCTAGATTAATTTTCTCTCTCTTCTATTATAATCCCAGATTATTCAAGAGTGCGAGTTGTGCGTCATCGGTGGATTATCGGGAAGCGACCCATGAGATCCCCGGATAAGTTGGCAGTAAATACGGTCGTCGGAGTATCCGAATCACGTACGTACCAAGTACTACGTTTTACCGATTTACGAGACAAGGTCGACTCCTAGCAAAGCACCAAGTCTACCCAATTCTCCGGACATATCCATTTAAGAATATTTAAGATCTGTATCAAGCGTAGTATACAATTGTATTGTGTGTATCGGCCCAGTATCGGATAGTCACGTGCTAGGGCTGGGGCTGGATAAGTGTCTACCCCGTCCGAAGCACATATCGGATGTCTGGTAACATAGTCTCTATAATCGGATATTTATGACCTGGTCACAATATCCCGATTGGTTGCGCAACACTCAAGAGCACTAGTACCGTATCCTGCGTGACATCATCTCCAATATGACTGAAGTGATACTTCCGTCTTGACATCACACCTAATACACTACGACTCTCTGATAAACCCAGAAGTGGTGTACGCAGAACCGGTTAAAGCCCTGTACCACCAAGACCAAAGTCTACCGATTATCGCAAGTATTAGCGATGCAAGTCTCAGATTAAGACTATACACACCTACCTTGATTTCGGCCTCCCATAGACACATAGTCATAATACCAATGGGATTCCGAGGGGTCTATCCAGAGCGAAGCTGTTTCCCGTACCATCGGTGAAACACGACCTCCTATCGCACTTGCATAAGTATCCAATACTTATATATATGAGAACTATGCCGTTGTGCCCTCACAACGCAAACAAGTGCAATACTAGCCTATTCCGCATTATCGATGTCCAGTCTCGATAATACTCCGGCTAGGGATATTTAATGATTAATCCTTCGGGGACTGATACTGTCTCATATCATTCTCAGTCCAGGAACTAATCATAGGGACCTCTCTTCATTTATATATCTATGGTGATCTAATCACAAATGATGAGAGTGCAATTTCCTTGTCACATAGTTAATTTGCTACAACAACACAATGATCTGTGCAAATAGTGACGCTATGGGTCATTTTGTCCAACATTAGAGACCTCACAAGCTTATCTAAACACTTCTCTAACTTAGGCTAATCTCTCAAGAATTACTTTTGTATAGCTTACTCAAGCTTTTACTTATGCTTATACTTGGTCTTGCACTTGTAATTAAAACCTTCATTAAGCTTGCTATTTATAGCAAAACTTAGACAATTTTTAATTAATAAAAGTTGTAATCAACTTTTAAGTAGGCTTTATCTAATTTGTCCAAATATGTATAATTAGGTGTGACTAATCTACATTGTCTCCCACTTTGATTTAATCCAATTACATCAAGCCAAGGATTAGGAAATGAATTACTTAAATGTTTTTCATTTTGATTTAATCTAATTAAATTAACCCAAAACCACATATTATTATATACTTACAATTATTATAATATCCTCAAATGGTAGAGATAATTATGATTTTACAATTAAGCCATTGTGTAATTATTGAATTAATCCAATTAGGTCAAAGTAACTAATCAATATTATCCAATAACACTTGATTATCTTTATTGATAATTATAATATTGATTATTAGCTTTTATAAAAAATAATCGGTTACCATGTGCTCAACGAGTACACTTAATATTGGGACTCTTTAAGTTCAGACACGTTTGTCATATAAGCCTAGCTAATATGTACGCAATTCGGCTACCTCCAAATTCGCGAAGAACACGAACGAAATTTTTGAACTATACAAGTTGAGGTCATAACATATGTTTAACAATTCCTCCGTCGTAGGTTATCCGAGTTGTGCTTAGGAAACATAGAATACACAGTCAAGTTTCCAAGACGCACATCTCATATCGACATGTCAACGATTCCTTACAACTGATGCGATACACCCTTGGTGATCGGCTTTGGCTAAAGTCTTTAAGAATCATGACTTTTCATACATGGATACCTAAACCCCTTATGGTACACATACGGGCCAATGGATCCTATCTTGCTTCAAACTTGATTACTGAGTGCATCGATCCACACCCAACGAACATTTAAAGGCCATATTATGAAAAGTTTCTGACATACATGACATCAAAGTGTGGACGATCTCACACAAAATCAATATATCCTATAGTCAAATGATTACATATGCTACTCGAATCGACGAGATTCCTATTGACGGTGGTGTTTACTTCCAACTATTATGAATCACTTATGAGTCATTCAGTATTCACTTCAACGAATACCTACATATCTATACGAGTTTCCAAAACTCATGGTACATCGGGTTAAACCATTGGAACTTCAATTCCAATATACGATATGTGCTAGTCTTATAGGTTATAATAATTGAGGGTGCTTATTGTTCCCAGTCCGGTCTTTTTTTGGATTGTCATTTTCATGTGGCACGTAGATAGTGTTAGTTTATTGATATATGAGATTGATTATGATACTATATATAAATTTATGCGCCTAACTCATTTCAAAAATCAATGGTTGCTCAAGATAAACATTATTAACCTAAGAACTACTCTCAGTTTGCGTGAAATATAACAGACATTAAAACCATCTTAAACATAATTTTTCTGTTACTTGATACCCACATGTACGGCACTCGAAATTTTTTGTAAGCAATATGAGGGAAACAAGAGAGAAAGATTGTCACCGTCATTAAGGTTTGACATAAATAATAATTACACCTCTTTCTAAAAAACAAAGAATAAGGGTGATATATTAGTAATGGAATGAACACTGTAATCATGTTCCAAAACACATTCACAGAATCTAATCTATTTCTTTCTGATCAATCATTTTACATCAGGACAAGCCCTAGAACTATCCTGGTTACAAAGCAATTCATCATCTGACAGATTTTACTAGACAATCATTGTGATTTTTATCTTTTCCAAAAGATCCGAACGATGCACCAAAAGATGAATCTTCGATTTTCATTTTAACTTTAAAATGAAAATAAGATAAAATCGGGACTGATTTTCATAAATCGGAGGTCACCGTTACGTCCAGAACAGTCAAAAATTGTGGATTTGACTATTCGTTGGTCTAAATCCGACACATGAGCCAATTCATAAATTTTCAAAATTTATAGGGCTAAAATATAAATTTCAGAGACTTTAGGGGGGCTCGATGAAATTTATTAGGTAGGCTAACATGTCAGGAACGTGTCTGCTAATATGGAAAAATGGGACAGAAATACTAACGTGGATGATGACCTGTCTGACACATAGCTGATAACATGACTGACACGTGGCAGATGACGTGGCTGACTGAACTGAAAAATGCTAACGTGGCTGATGACGTGGCAACTGTAGGAATGACTTTCCTTAGCGCGGCGGAAGTTGCTTGTGATGGCACCGGCTCCGTATGGATCTTTAAAATTTTCTTTGCCTTTTCCCTTTGTTGTAGTAGCTGAAATCAATCCTCTGATGTCGAACGCTTGGAACAACCACTTGATCTCTCGAACTATGACTCGAAACCAACAAACTGAACTGTGGGCTTCACTCACAAAGATCAAACCTCTAAACTATTTAGAGAATTAAGATTACACAATGGTGTTTGGCTTTTTAGAATTTCAAACACTCTCAGAACACTTGTGAATGTTTGAACTCTCTCTATTTCGGCTACTACAACACAAAAATGTATGAACACAATATGTTCACTTTAGAAGTGAGATAAATGGTAGAGATTATATTCTCTTACACAAGCCAACTAACCTGTCATTAAGAATCCAATGCTTTCTTGCAATGGCCAACACAAAAAGTGAATATCATACCAAAGCATAAGAAATGATAAGTTAAAGACAAAGACTTTGTCATTAAGCATCTAATACTTTCTTTCAATGGAAAACACATAACTGTGGAGGTCATACCTGTAGGGGTTGGTGCTCAGAGCGCCAATTCCCGGTTGTATTTTGTTAAATACTTCTGTAAAACATTATTATCAGTAATAATATATGCAGTTTCTATAATATAATCTAATCTTTTATATGGTAAAGACGTAATGACCTTAGAATGATTAGTCATGGTACAGTTGCAAAAGCGTCGCAACGGACATTGAGTCGTATCATGACGTTGTCATTCTCAGACAGTTCCTGGTCAAGGTTTACACTACTTGGTCAGTATAGTAAACCTGTTGAGACCGATACATGTCGTATACTGGAATATATGATTCCAATGGTTTCTCAATGAACCATAAGTCTTGGAGACTAGTATAGACGTGTAGGTGTTTATAGTGGATAAACACTGAACGACTCACCGAAGATTCTTAATGGATGGTACACCAGCGTCAATAAGAATCTTCTTGGGTTGAGTAGCACTTGTGATTCTTAGACTTGAGATGCCATTGTGGGCACATGAGACATCTTCTACACTTAGATGGCAGTCACGTCACCGATCTATTTAGATCAGACCTCCGCTTGTTCGTTGGGTGTAGATAGATCCTCAGGGTGTCCTATGTGTGTCAAGATAGGATCCGTCAGTTCTGTGTACCAGAGCATAGGTAGTCCATATGATTAGCAATCAGATAAAACCATGGGCCCGTGGTAAGTTTAGAAGCTAGTTCTAAACATTCTTTTTGAGATTGCTAATAGAATAGTCGACTGGATAATCCCGATAGAGATTTGACGTTCATATCTATATCTCTGGGATTTATCCGGATACCTGTGACGGAGGAATTATACATTTGCGATGACCTCGACCTGTATGGTTTAGCAAGATTATCCGTGATCGTCATAATCTACGGGTGGATAGATTATGGACATGAAATTTGATTTCGTGACGGATATACCTGAACCTAGAGAGTCTCAATAATGAAACATACTCGTTGAGCACTAGAGCAACATAAATAAATAATATTGATTATTTATAAAGTCGTTTAATGGTTAAACGCAAGATACATGCTAAAGACACTAGATAGTCATTTACTTAATTATTGTGTATTTACATTTAATACTTGATTAATTTAAATACACATTAATTAATAGTCAAAATGAGTTATTTGACTTATTTCCTAAATGAATATATGTTTTTAATATTTAATGTAAATATTATACATATATTTAATATATTTGTATTTGATTAATTAATTAATTATTTAATTGTTAAATGATTAAATTAATTAAAATATAAATATCTTATGTTAGGATATTTAAAGTAAATGACTTTAGTTGCCATATTTGACTAAAATAAATATCTAATAAAGGTTATAAAAGATATTTATGCAAGTTGATTTACTAATAATGCAAATGAAATTGAAATTACAATTTTGGTGAATTTGGTATGCTAATTTCGGCCATAGTGCAAAAGTTGCACATATAAATTGTTTTTTCATTTTTCATTTCAAAAACCTAATACACTTTACCAAAAACAAAACTCCATTGAAGAAAGACAAAGAAAGAAAGTGAAGGAGAAAAGATAAACTTAAAGAAAAAGCTTGGATTTTGTAAGTTTCTTAAACTTACTATTAGAAAGGAATTTGTTCCTTAGGATCTAGGCTACCTCTCATGAGTTTCTTAAGTTATTCTTTTCTTTATTTCTTGTGTTTTTGATGATGGAAATTTGTTTGAAAGTGTTGAGCATGTATGGTGAAGAAATGATGTAACTATTGTAGTTATATGTATTCTTTTTGGTTTATGAAACCAAGTTGCTATTCTAGAGTTGTTGACCCACTCTTAAATGACCTAGATTTGATCTTGAGTTGTTTCATTTTGTTGAGACTTGAATTGGATGAAAGATTGATGATTGAAACATTTGATTTAATGTAATTAGCCTAATTTGTCCAATTTGTGGAAATTGAAAAATTAGGGTTTCTAACTAATTCCAATTTTGGGGGTTTTCATATATGTTGAGCATTTGGGTGTATATATGATGCATGCAAAGTTTCATGTTGATTGGATTTCATTTGGATGAGTTTTGAAGCATGAAATGACCAAATGGCCAAAATGGCACCAAATGGTGCTCTCGGCCAAGTGAGAGGAAATTGGGGATTTTGTGTGTTTGGTGTTTTTGATGTTTTGAACATGCAAAGTTCATCTTAGAAATGATTTAGAATCATTCAAAATTGATTGGATCAATTTCGGACTAAAATGGACAAAATACCATATAAGGGTAATTTGGTAATTTCACTTGAATTTGATTCATTTGAAATTTTATTTCATAATTTAATTATTGGAATATTAAATAAATATGTTTATTTAATTTAATCCAAGAAAAAGTTTTGAAATCTGAAAATCGGATTTTCACCGCTTCCGCTGCGTTACCAGATTCACCCCTAAATAACCCCTTCAATACCAAAGCATAAGAATGGATTAGATAATGACAAAACTATTAGGTGTATACAAGCCACCTAATAGACATAATAAATTGGAGAGCATGACAAGCCATATGACTTTGTCTCATATGGTAAATAAAAATCACTATCTCAATAATGATTAAATTACCTTCAATTATGTTGTAGTAATTATCTCATAATTATTATTAACTTGATTATCTCATAATCAAAGAATTCTAGAAAAAATTAAGTTAAACTAATTTAATATAGTTTTCATTTGTGACAATAAATATTATTAATCTCATTAATTAATATATAAATATAATGTAAGCATATTATTAGACAATCTAATTTTATTAGGTTTGCTATAGTTAATCAAGCTAGCACGGGACCAAATTGACATACGGTTTCGAGCTCCAATAATTCTGAAATATTAATTAAAATCCTTAATCAAATATTACAAATTATTAACTCTGCGTTATTCCACTAAAAACTCGCTCCCGTTACCGTAGATGGATAAAATAAACCGAACAACTTCGGTGTCCATCGATATAGTCATTACATATGGCTATAGCCCTTCATGAATATCTCATAAATAGAGTCGGGTCAAAAGTCCGTTAAACCCCTCTAAATATTTTGTCTCTTAAATACCATTGATTCTATAATGAACAATTAATTCATAACAATTATGAATATAAAACTTTCTATTCGTAATAGAAAATCGAGCGCTCAAATTTTTCAAGTCTCGAATCAACTCTTAAAAGAGAAACTCTTCTGCTTCTTGTAAGAATGAGTGAATTCCATATCTATGTAAAATGTTCCCAGCTACACTCCAAACCATATCCCCAAAATACGTACTTATTGGCCGGGAATGTAACACCAACCTAAACATAGTAAATCAAAGGACATAACCTGTCATGCAGGAGTTCGTAGTACACTCATGATTAAGAATGAATCTATATATGACCATCTATTAGATAAAATAAATTTCTTCGGTTATCGGATATTAAAAGAAATTTGTATTTATCTGAGTCCAGTCCTATATGATCTCATCATACAAGGTGCCTCCATTTCCATGTCACTACATGAACAATCACGGATCAAGGTCATCATACAAGTATAGAATGGACAGTAGCTATAGATAAACCATAAAAAAATACATTTTTTGTTTGCTCTCTATGGACTATTTAGATTACTAACTTCAGACTTAAATCCTCTTGTGCATCAAACATACACTAAGTCTGAAAGTACAATAGTAATCAAGGTAAACAAGACAATTGGACAATATGTGATATAAATCAAACAACTTTGATAAAAAGAATAATGCATTTATTATTATTACAATAATCAATTCCGTTTATAATACAAGAACCTTTAGGACATAAATCCCAAAAAACTCCCACTTGGACTAGAGATGATGGGACATGTCATGTAATCCTAAACCATTTAGGTGACCTTCAAACACTTTACCCGATAAGGTCTTTATAAATGGATCAGCCAGGTTGTCTGCGGATGGAATCTGTGTAACAACGACAGCTCCTCTCTGCACTATCTCCCTGATGAGGTGATATTTCCTCTCAATATGCTTACCCTTCTTGTGGCTTCTTGGTTCTTTGGAGTTCGCCACCACACTATTATTATCATAATAAAGTGTGAGCGGTTTATCCATATCTGGAACAACTTCCAGATCTGCCAAGAACTTACGGAGCCAGACTGCTTCTTTAGTTGCTTCACAAGCTGATATATATTCAACCTCCATAGTGGAGTCAGCAATACAAGATTGCTTTATGCTCCTCCATACTATAGCCCCACCACCTAGGGTGAACACTGATCCAGATGTTGATTTCATAGGATCGACATCTGTTTGAAAATCAGAGTCTATATATCACCTCAGAATCATATCATGACTTATATATACAAGCATATAATTTCTCACTCTCCGAAGATACTTGAGAATATGTTTCACCGCTACCCAATGATCTAATCCTGTGTTGGATTGAAACCTACTAACTACTCCTACTGTAAAACAGATGTATGATCTCGTGTATAACATAACATACAAAAGACTTCCAACTGCTGAATCATATAGTATATGTCTCATCTCCTCAACTCCTTAAGGTGTCTTAAGAGACTATTCCTTAGACAAATGAATTTCATACCTGAAAGGTAAATTACCTTTCTTGTAATTCTGCATACTAAATTGCACAAGAATCTTGTCAATGTAGGTTGCTTGAGACATTACTAATGGTCGTCTCTTGCGATCCCGAATGATCTGGATCCCAAGTACATAACTTGCCCTTCCCAAATCTTTCATTTGGAATTGGTTAGCTAGTCAGATTTTCACGTTCGATAATATATTTACATCATTCCCAATGAGTAAAATATCATCGATGTATAACATAAGGAAAACCACATTCCCATCAATGATGAGCTTGTAGACACAAGGCTCATTGATCTTCTGCTCAAAGTTAAAAGATTTGATTGTAGTTTCAAATCTTATATTCCAAGATCTAGATGTTTGCTTAAGTCCATAAATGGACCTTTGCAACTTGAAAATGTTTTGCTCTTGACCGTGAGAAATGAACCCATCTGGTTGTACCATATAGATAATCTCATCAAGATTGTCATTCAAGAATACAGTCTTGACGTCCATTTGCCAAATCTCATAGTCATAATATGCGACAATGGAAAGAAGAATCCTGATAGATTTAAGCATGGCTACTGGAGAGAAAGTTTCTTCATAGTCAACTCCCTCTTTTTGGGTATAACCCTTTGCCACTACCCTAGACTTGAAAGTTTGTATTTTCCCATTTATTCCTCCTTTTCTCTTCTAGATCCACTTGTAATCTATGGGTTTTACTCCATTATGTTGGTCTACAAATTCCCAAACTGAGTTAGATTACATAGACTCCATCTCGAGGTTCATGGCTTTGAACCATTCCTTTTTATTAGTATATTCCATTGCACTATGATAGGTTAATAGATCATCTATACCATCATAAGATGCAACAACTTGCACCTCACCATTTCCTAGATATCGTTCAGGTTGTCTGACAACCCTCCCACTATGTCTAGGTGGTATGGTATCCTGATAAACTTGCATCTGACTTTCAGATATAGAAGGTGTTATGTCTTTGTCAACATTTGACAATGGTGTACTAGTCTTAGCAAGTAACTCCTCAAGTAATACTTTACTTCGAGGTTTGAACTCCCTCATATAGTCCTCCTCAAGAAATGTAGCATTTGTCGACACAAATAATTTATTATCTTCTGGACTATAAAAGAATCAACCTCTAGTTACCTCAGGATAGCCTACAAATAGACACACATGTGAGCGTAGTTCCAACTTTGTAGTCTTGTTCCTTTAGTACATGTACCAGACACCCCTATATGCAAAAATGTCACAAACTAGCTTTACGACCATTCCACGACTCTAAGGGAGTCTTAGAAATAGACATATAATGAACTATATTCAGGATATACATTGCAGTTTGCAATGCATACCCCCAGAATGAACTAGGAAGAGTGCTATAACTAAACATTGATCTCATCATGTCTAGTAGGGACCGATTTCTCCTTTCTGCAACACCATTTTACTGTGGTGTTGCAGATGTTGTGAGCTGTGAAACAATTTCATGCTCAACTAAGAATTCCTCGAAATCTCTATCAAGGTATTCTCCTCCACGATCTGATCATAGAATTTTGATGCTTTTACCTAACTGGTTCTCAACCTCAGCACGATACTCTTTGAAATTTTCAAATGTATCTGACTTGTGCTGCATTAGATAAACATACCAATATCTGGAAAAATCATCAATGAAAGTGTCGAAGTATTCAAAACCACCTCGGGCTTTTACATTCATCGGTCCGCAAACATCTGAATGTATTAGCTCAAGTGTTTCTTTGGCTCTTATCCCTTCTTCAGTAAAAGGTCTCTTAGTCATTTTGCCTTCTAGACAGGATTCGCATACAGGTAAAGTACCGAGTCTTAACTAATTTAAAACTCCATTCTTAATTAGTCTATCTGTCCGGTCAATGTTAACGTGACCAAGTCTAAAGCGCCATAAATAGGTATCATCATGAGAAATCTTTTGTCATTTTGTTTTAGATCTTTCAATCTTAAACATTTCAGTATTAAACAGTGATTCGTGCATTAACGGTCTTAATACATATACATTATTTTCAGAGTTTCCCGTGCATATATTTAATCCATTTCTACTAATAATAACTGACTTATTATTAAATGAAATAGAAAAACCACATTCCATAATATTGTTACAGAAATCAAATTCCTACGAAAACCAGGAATATATAGCACACCATTCAAACATAAATAACTCTTATTAAAATTCAAATTTGAAACTCCCACTGCTTTTGTTGAAACAACATCCCTTGTCCCAACTATCATGGTAAAGCTACATTTAGTAAGGTCCCTCCATGAGTCAAGTAGCTGCAAAGAACAACAAACATGGTTAGTGGCACCAGAATCAACAATCCATATGGATTTATCATCCTCCACCAAAAGAGAACTCAATGACAAGTAAATCGTATTTACCTGTATTCTTCTTCTCTTTAAGCTCAGCAAGGTATTTTGGACAATTCCTTTTTTAATGCCCTTATTGTTCACAATGGAATCATTTTCCTTTGGCATTGGTTCCTTTACAACTTTTGTTGTTCTTCTTTTTCATTGGTTTTGTCTTTGACTTCCAATTGCCTTTCTTCTTCTTCTTCTTTATAGATTTAGAAGATTCGGCAATATTTGCCTCAGCATTAGACCTATGAGGACCATTCATAATGGAATCGTAATTGGTGAGCTCATTCAGCAGTTCATTCACGTAAAAATCAACTTATTCATAGAAAAGTTGCATTTAAACTGCAGGAACTCTTCGAAAAGTTTCCATTATCATTGTCACCTGGCTTTGCACATTGATATGTGCACTATGGGTTTCAGCCATATTAAGATGAGACATCATCCTTAACATATGGTCTCGAACTAATGTGTTTTCCTTCATTCTAGCTGTCAATACAGAGACTATTGCCTCATGTTGTTGTCGGTCTGAAGGTTGCCCAACCACCCTCTGTCAGTAGAAAGCCATCATTTCCCCCATATGTTCTCTGCTACACATTCTGCCTACGTGACAGTCTCCAATTCAACCACTCTAACGATGTTATGTGTGTCTCAGGGAAAATCTCTGACCAATTCCCGTCATATTAGCCTTCTGGAGGCTTAAACATTCATGTAGAGCTTACGTCATTCATATGTAAGCACTTGATACTGCAAACCCAACCTCGATCTCTGGATCGACATGCCGAGGTGAATGATGTTGAATCATCTTCCTCACTTCTTTACCGACTCTGACCTGCTGAGTCGATTATGATTTCAAAGACTGATAGAAGGTTCTGAATTTAAAGTCTGATGTTGACGTTCTTCCTAAGGTCGAATCTGACATAGTCATGGACCACCTCAGGTCGACCTTCACAGATGCTCAAGTACTGTTGAATCTGATATATTCTCAACAGGTCGGGTCCACATCCCAACTCTGATTCACCAGACAATACTGCCATCGGGTGCCTTTTTGTACCTCGGGCTCGGGCCCATCTGTCTGACCTCTCACCCCCTCAAGGACCTCGGGCCCCCATCATCCGTCGTGCAAACCTCATTATACCCCTTTTCAGGTTTCAGAGCTCATCGGGGCCGAAAATCACCATCAACAGAGAGCTTAGAGTGTAAGGTCCAAGTAAGAGAGATTAGAGAGTGTAGTTAGTGTATGAGATTTTTTTATACAAATTTTATAATACCTGTAAATTCTATTTAAGTAGAAATAGAGAATATTTATTTTTCCTCATAAAATACTATTCAATCATCGGATACAGTCCATTTGCAAAAAAATACGCCATCTTTCACAATTTTCAGACTTTTCTTACTTGAGTCGGTAGTAATGGATATTCCAGGAGCACCACTGGACTTTCTTATTTACTGTTTTTGTTGAAATCGTTTCAACCGTTTGTAAATGATATACTGCTTCTAGTGAAAATCCATTCCACTTGTCAAAATCATTCACGACAACAAATCAACCATTATCTCGAACACACTTAATATTTTTCAATATTGTTGATGGTGTTTTCAGGCACTACAACATTTAAGACAGAATGACAAGGGCAAAAGAGTAATTCCCTGACTGGATGAGATCATGTAGCCGACCCGACCACAACATGTGAAGACCGACCACTTTGGTTCGGATGACCGATCACTATAAGGTCGGCAGAAACACTCTCAGCATGAAAAATTGTCATGACCGACCTCATGAAGACCGACCAGACAGCGAGCCGTGTTCAAGATGATAACACCCCATTCATTGCGGATAAGATAAGTAAATTATCATACTCTCACAAGGAGCAGAAGTCAGAATCCAAGAAGGAATAAGAAAAGAGAAGGCAGTACTAGACCAGGAATCCTTACAATAAGAGAAGATTGAGTTCAATAGGATTTCTTGTGCAAATAGGAGTCTGATTTCTGTATTATTATAAATAGGGGGTAGAGCATGTGTAAAAGGCATCTAAAAAAATCATCACCAAAGTTAGTGATCAGAATCATCAAGCTCTGATTTGTAAAGGCAAAGAAAGGGGCCCGAGGAGTGTATTTTAGTAATAAAAAGTACCACCCTGTTCTTGTCCGTGGACATAGGTCGGATCCCAAAATCCGCCGAACCACGTTAAATATCTTTGTCGATTGGTGTGTTTTTCGTCTCTCGCTAAATTTGCTTTTGGTCCCCCATAACCAAACAAATTCACTATTGAGGGAGGATTGTCTCGGGAGTAATATTCTCATATTGCCCTGAGACCAAATCAGCCGTCAACAGTTGGCGCCGTCTGTGGGGAACTCTACAAAAAGCAACTCACGTAGTAAGACAAATGGCGGAAGGCGGAAACCAACAATCATCAGGGAGCTCGGATGTAGATTGGAGGGAAAAGATCGAGGAAAACCTTAGGAAAGAAAGGGAGGAAAACCAGATTCTACTAAAAACCATAGTAGACCGGTTGGAAAGGATGGAAGGAGCACACGACGGAAAATTCGAGGCCGGGACCAGCCGATGAAGGAAAGAGATAGCAGAAGGAAAGAGAATTGTTGATACGACCGAAGACGACAACCCCAGAGGAGGGAACCCTACAGGGTAAGATCCGTGGTAGTACAGAGAGACTCCCAAACCGAGGACACATGGGAGGAGGAAGATGACAAATCATCACCGGATTCCTCCTACGATAGCCCTCACGGAACCCGGAGAAGAGGAAAGGGACCTACCGAAAAGGTGCGAGAAGACACCGACCCTGAAAGGCGCCACTCCCGAGATAGCGGAAAGAAAAGAAACCACAGGGGGCGGCATAGAACCAGGGACAGCGGCATGAAATCTTGGTTACGAGAGGAGCTGGTCAAATGGGGAGTATACCCCAATGCAAACAGAGGGGATATCCAGGACGTCAAAGATGAGTCCCCCCTCACAGAGGAAATAAAATCGGAGAAATTCCCGAAGAGATTCAACATGCCGACCATGACACCGTACAAAGGCCATACCGACCCTAAGACCCACATTGAAAGTTTCATCCTGCTGATGGAGGTGCAAGGAGTAACAGGGGACGCCATCTGCAAAGTGTTCCCCCTAACTCTGGCCGGACCAGCCATTCTATGGTACAGGAGCTTAGCCCCAAGAAGCATCAGCAGCTTCACACAACTGAAGAAATCATTCGTACGAAACTTCAAAGGGGCTTGTGTCCCCAGAAAGACGATTGGAGAACTCCGGCTCATGAAGCAAGGAGACGATGAACCTCTGAAGATATTTATTGAAAGGTACAATAATATGGTACTCGAAGTCGGAGGGTATGAATCCCCTGAGGCCCTGGAAAGCTTGAAAGGAGCCTTGAGGGTCGGAAGACTATGGACCCACCTAAGGATCCAGGACACCCCGGACTACGCCACCGCCCTAGAGGTGGCCCGGAAGTTCGTTTTGTTAGAGAACGAAGAGAAAGTGTCCCGGAAAGGGAACAACATCAGGGATAGAACCACAAGGGAGGCGCCCCCCGCCGTACAGAAAAAGAATCCAGAAGACCACCCCCGAAACACAAAGAATTCAAGCCACTGCACCGAGACGATCGGGAGAGAAGGGCGCCGACCCAAGTGAACCATGTGGTCAGGGAAGACGCATACATTCCCCTAAAGAAACCACTGGGATAGATTGTCATAGAGATCCAGGGGAAAGGCCTCTTAGTGGAACCCGGCCAAAGGAGATTCCCCCCGGACAAAAGGAACCAAAATGCTTATTGTGCACACCACAACTCCAGAGGACATGCAACGGACGGATGTAAAGATCTGCGAGAGCAGATGGAAGACCTAGCACGAAACGGATATCTGAACAAATACATTGACCACGAAGTTATGACGACCAGACAAAGAGCATGTGGCCGCCAAATCAACTGAGAAAAGGGCAGTTTGTCCCCGAAACATGAATAAAAACTTTCTCTTTTCAAAAAGGTTCTCAAAACATAAATAGAAAGACTTACTCAAACAACCGAGGACAAACTTAGCGCCTAATACAAAAAGAAACGACCAAAGCACTAAGACTTGATCGGCTCGGGTCGGGACTTTGCTCCACCGAGGCCATTCAGTTATCCGGCTCGGGGTCGGGTTACGTCCCACCGAGTCAGGCATATTGATCTGGGGACAGGACATCCCCCCATAACCAAGTCTTTCGCTCGGCTCGGGGCTGGATTACGTTCCGCCGAGGCCTCTTCATTAGTCGGCTCGGGGCTGGATTTCGTTCCGCCGAGGCCGTTTTCAGCTCGGGGTCGGGCGACGTCCCACCGAGTCATACTCATTGGACTGGGGACGGAACATTCCCCCAGAACCAAATGTCTCTTTAGCTCGGGGTCCTCAGGGGCATAACTCGATGCATAGGGTCCGTGAGTAGCATAGCGCAGGGAGGGATGATACCCCTGTGACGATTGCTTACTCCAGTGTTACCGAGCTTAAGGAGGAACATGCCCTTAATGTGTCGAACACTCTTCTGATCCTCACCTGCCCGATGTAATGGATCCGTGGGAAAGCATAGCACGGGGGATGATGATACCCCCGTGACGATTGCTAGCTCCAGTGATACTGGGCCTAAGGAGGAATATACCCTTAGTATCCCGGACACTCTTTTGATCCATTCATCATCCGGATCTGTGGGAGACACAGCACGGGGAGGCGTATACCCCTGTGGCGTGTGCCTACTCCAGCATGGTAAGGAGGAGCCCTCATACAATACACAGGCTCCCCAGTGAACCAACGTGTAGAGGATGTGCCCTTATCATTCAAACGCTCTTCTGATCCGAATCCTGGTTCGCCGGGACACTGAATTGAAAGATTCAGAATTGTGTTTTGGAGGCCTCGGGCAGGACGCTGTTTTGAGGCATCCATGTTGTTATTTTTTACAAAAAACGTTTTTTATTTTTGGGATAGGTGCTAAGTCACCCCCGCTTTTTATTGTTTCCAGAAACTTGTTTTCGTTTTTTCGCCGGTCTGGTAGGGGGACGCCCGTGCCAGATCCGGTAAGGCTTCAAAGGTTGATTCATTTCCTTCTGAATAAGTCCCAGAGATTAGTCGGCTCGGGGCTGGATTTCATTCTGCCGAGGCCATTTGATTGGTTGGCTCGGGGCTGGATTTCGTTCCGCCGAGGCCATTTTGATTAGTCGAATCGGGGCTGGATTTCGTTCCGCCGAGGCCACTTGGTTATTTAGCTCGGGGTCGGGTTACATCCCACCGAGTCAAGCTCCTTTGGTTTGGGGAGGAACATTCCCCCAGAACCCAAGTCTTTCGCTCAGCTCGGGGTCGGGTTACGTCCCACCGAGTCAGCTTCTTTGGTTTGGGGAGGTAACATTCCCCCAGAACACAAGTCTTTCGCTCAGCTCGGGGTCGGGTTACGTCCCACCGAGTCAGCTTCTTTGGTTTGGGGAGGTAACATTCCCCCAGAACACAAGTCTTTCGCTCAGCTCGGGGTCGGGTTACGTCCCACCGAGTCAGCCTCTTTGGTTTGGGGAGGTCACATTCCCCCAGAACCCAAGTCTTTCACTCAGCTCGGGGTCGGGTTACGTCCCACCGAGTCAGCTTCTTTGGTTTGGGGAGGTAACATTCCCCCAGAACCCAAGTCTTTCAGCTCGGGGTCGGGTTACGTCCCACCGAGTCAGCTTCTTTGGTTTGGGGAGGTAACATTCCCCCAGAACCCAAGTCTTTCGCTCAGCTCGGGGTCGGGTTACGTCCCACCGAGTCAGCTTCTTTGGTTTGGGGAAGAAACATTCCCCCAGAACCCAAGTCTTTCACAGCTCGGGGTCGGGTTACGTCCCACCGAGTCAGCTTCTTTGGTTTAGGGAGGTAACATTCCCCCAGAACCCAAGTCTTTCGCTCAGCTCGGGGTCGGGTTACGTCCCACCGAGTCAGCTTCTTTGGTTTGGGGAGGTAACATTCCCCCAGAACACAAGTCTTTCGCTCAGCTCGGGGTCGGGTTACGTCCCACCGAGTCAGCCTCTTTGGTTTGGGGAGGTAACATTCCCCCAGAACCCAAGTCTTTCACTCAGCTCGGGGTCGGGTTACGTCCCACCGAGTCAGCTTCTTTGGTTTGGGGAGTTAACATTCCCCCAGAACCCAAGTCTTTCACTCAGCTCGGGGTCGGGTTACGTCCCACCGAGTCAGCTTCTTTGGTTTGGGGAGGTAACATTCCCCCAGAACCCAAGTCTTTCGCTCAGCTCGGGGTCGGGTTACGTCCCACCGAGTCAGCTTCTTTGGTTTGGGGAGGTAACATTCCCCCAGAACCCAAGTCTTTCACTCAGCTCGGGGTCGGGTTACGTCCCACCGAGTCAGCTTCTTTGGTTTAGGGAGGTAACATTCCCCCAGAACCCAAGTCTTTCGCTCAGCTCGGGGTCGGGTTACGTCCCACCGAGTTAGCTTCTTTGGTTTGGGGAAGTAACATTCCCCCAGAACCCAAGTCTTTCGCTCAGCTCGGGGGTCGGGGTACGTCCCACCAAGTCAGCTCTCTGGACTGGGGACATAACATTCCCCCGGGTCCAAGTGCCTCACTCTGCTCGGGGTCAAATTAGACCCCTCCGGCTCATGCTGACCCCTGAGGAGCCTTAAAATTGTTAGGATAACAAGAAGCATAAAAACAAAATGAGAGAAAGAGATAGACATAATATATATGTGTGTATAAATACAAATTGTAATGTTATTACAAAAATTAAAGTGTACATAGGGCCCCGGTAGGGTCACCCTTTCTCATTCAGCCCGCGCAGGGGCAGGAACTTCTTCCTCAACTGGCTCAGACGGCGGGAGAAGCGGCTCGGCATCGGGAGGAGGAACTGCGGCTTCAACCTCGGCAGCAGGGGGGACCTCTGCCTCAGAGATAGGGGGAGGGACCTCGAGACAGTCCTCGCCGGCGGCAGGAACCTCTGGACGTTCTTCATGGGGAGCCTCGGAAGCCGGAACAACCGAAATGGGGGCGGGATCCATCACCTCCTCAGGTGGGGGAGGGAGCCACTTCCGAAACTCCTCCTTGGAAATATCCCCCTTGCAATAGCTGATGGCCGCATGAATGGGGTCCATATTCAGACTTTGTAGCACCATCGGAATCAAATCAGCACAATCACCAACTCCCTCAAGGCGGATAGCCTCCTTCTCGGTCTCAAGCTCACTCTCTCTCTTCTCAAGATCGCTATCTCTTTCCTCGAGATCGGTCTCTTTTTCCTCAAGCTCGGCCTCTTTCCTCTCAAGACTATCTCAGGCCCGTATAACCTCCTCGTCCTTGGCCTTCAACTTGGCCTCGGCACTTGCTACCTTCCCTTTCAAAACGCCAATCTCAGATTGGGCAACCTTCAGGTCCTCCCTGGCATTATCAGCAAGCTTTCTTTCCAGCACAGCGGCGGCCTTAAGAGCCTTGTTCGTTTTGAAGTTCTCAATGGCGGTTGACCGGCGTAAACACACACGTATAACGCAAGCGCACGTATCGTTCAAGTAGTATAAAAATATCGATCCCACGAGGACTTAATTCCTACTGTTGTTATTAATTATTGAATCTATTTATTTACAAATATCTAATTAAAGGGAGAATAGAATTGATTGCTTGATTGGTTGAAAGTGGTTTTACAAAATAAATAAATAAATAAAAAGACAAAAGAAAATATTAAGGAAAATAACAAAAGACACAAAGATCTAGGGTTGTGATTTCTTTTAATATCATTTTAAAGATCAAGTGGTTATCTTAAAATTGGTAATATATTGATTTATTAACCTGGAACACTAAATTATGTGTAAGCCTCTGTCGATGGTCAGACACAAATACCCAGTTTAACCCAATTGAACCATATGTCTATGTCAACCAAATTATCTGGATTCATTAAGTTTAAGTTCCAATTATGGCTACCCCCGCCCGACAGGTATATTCCTATCCTGTAAGGAAATCTATTAAAGGTTATCTATCCTCAAGGAAGATCGTGGGTTATTAAGTCTAAGGCTGAAACCTAAAATCCCTATGTCTAGTTCATTTTAGATTTACCATATCAATTTTATTAATGGCCAGTTATTAAAAAAGCATTAAGATTAAGACTCAATAAATAAATCTTTATATTACCCAAATTATAATTTAACCCCTTATAAACCGGTGATATTAAAAGTCATCACAACCTCAGAAAACTAACACATAACTAGGACTAGTAAAAACATAAAAGTAAAAGACATAAAGTAAAAGCTGAAAAATAAAATAAAATAAAATGCTAAGGTAAAAGGAATTACTTTTACTACTACTAATTTAGATATCTCCCATAAAATAATATATAAACTTGTGATAACATTACCAACCGACCATTCTGGCGGTATCCTGATTAAGTCAAATTAAGTCCAACCAGCCATTAAGGCGGAACCAAAAGTAAATTTACCAACCGACCAGTCTGGCGGTATCCGTGATTAGTCAGGTTTAAACCAGATTAAAATTAAATTACCAACCGACCAATATAGCGGTATCCCTTATTAAGTCAATATTTTAAATAGTTAATATATTATTTTTACGGAGATTAATCTAAATAGTAACAGTAAAAGAATTACCTTTCACCCTAGCTGAAAAAGTTACTTCAACATGGTGAATAGTAAAAACTGTAAAAAGTAACAATTAAATTACTATTATTACAAAAAGTAATTAAAATTATTTACAAAACTAAAAATAAAATAAAAAATAAAAATAAAAATTCTAGAGAGAGAAACTCTCTCAAGAGAGAGAAATCAAGAGAGAGAAAGGTCTGTTAAAAACTGAAAATTCGCCCTCTATTTATAGCAAAAATTGTTTACTGTTTGGGCACTGTTCTCGCGTCGCGACGCCAAGGAGATGCGCGTCGCGACGCAATTTGTCGACGTGGCACAATGATACGGCGACACGTAGTAAGGCGGCTGACTGTACAACTGACACGTGTCAAGGCGGCTAATTCTCAATTATTGTGATGACGTCATGCTGACGCGGAGGCGACGTGGCGATGACGTGGCGCTGACGTGGCGTGGCGGCTGACTGTACAACTGTCGGCACAATGGGATGGTGACACGTGGCGACACGTGTCAAATTCTGATTGGCTGAGGCTGACGTGGCATGTTGACTCGGTTGACTTGCTGACGTGTCTGATGACGTGGCATGACACGTGGCATGGTTGACTCGTTGACCGATGACATGGCTGATGACGAGGCGACACATGTCATGTCAGAGTGTCGGCAGCATATGATGTTGACACGTGTCACGGCGCACGTTAGCAGATCGGATGTGATGGTGACACGTGGCACGGCGCATTTTAGCAAAGTCAAACTTTTCAAATTGTTGACCCGTTGACCATGGCGCATTTTAGCAGAACCGGCACACGCTGGGCGTCGCGGCGCGCAGTGCTCCAGCGTCGCGACGCGCAAAAGACGAAAATAACCCTGTTGACGCATTTTTGTCCGGTTTTGCCCCAAATTGCCTCCAGTGCTGTCCAAACTTTATTTATCTGCAAGATAACAATAAAACACATCAAAACGTTCATAAAACTCAAGAAACTATACAAAATATTAAGTTAAATGAGTGGGAAATAGTGATATAAATACCACTCATCACACCCCCAAACCTAACATTTTGCTAGTCCTCGAGCAAAATACAAAATAAAAATAACATAACAAAATTTAACTAAGCCATTTTCGTAGGGATCACGGTTGCATTTAGCATATGCAACAAGCCTGTAAACCCCTAGGTGTCCCTAGTGGACGAGTTGTAGTCTCGTGAGGGTTTACAGCAATGATACCCACAAACATTTTACAAAAGTAAAAAGGTATTAAAACTAATGCACACAAAAGCAAAAAGACAAGCGAAAAGAGATAAAGAAAGATAGTGACTAATCAGGTGAAAATTCTACTCCAAGTTACTAATTGTTTTGTTTCTTTCTAAATTACCGAATAAGTAAATTCTCCGATTATTTTTACCATTCTCCACATACACAGCCAACAGAATATTAATCAACTCATTTTTACCCACAACAGTCATAAGTGCAGTTGATAAGAGAGTAATATTTTTGTCCTAAAGTTCTATCAGATTTCACACCTTTTTTTGTAGTAATGGAATAATTTTTCTGATTTTTCTGATTTTTTCTTTGATTTTTTCTCTATTTTTTATTTTTATACAATACCTTCCGTCTATGTAGCGAGCTTTGGGTCGATGGCTCCTAAACCAGTTGGCTTTAGGGCACCAGGTGTTAAGACACCCCTACGAACTTAATTACTCAGACTTCAGATATATATATATTTTTGCAGCATCTTCGATCCATGTAGCGAGCTTTGGGCCAATGACTCCCAAACCAGTTGGTTTTAGGGCACTAGGTATTAAAACACCCTTACAGACTTAATAACTCGGATCTCGGACGGTTTTTTTTTTTTTTTTTTTTTTTTTTTTTTTTACTCCATCACTATTTAGAGATGCTTCCTCCAATTAAACTATAGCACGGAATATTACAAACTTTTCAATTTTTAGCTCATGTCCGTATGTTTCCATGTAAGTTCATAATACCTGTCAACTGAACATAAGAAGATTCATTTTAGTCAGTTTTAAGGAGAATTCACAAATTAAATAATTCAAAAGGAAATAAACAAAAATTAACTTATTTCAAAATAGGTTTGAGATACGTCTCAGGAGTGGAAATTCCTTACTCGGCTATCTTTTACCAATTCCACCTTTTTAGTCAAAATAAAAACACACAAACACAAAATATTTTTGTAATTTTTGAAAATTTTTCAATTTTTTTGTATTTTTCGAAAAATTTTGGACTAAAAATAAAAATAACATACTACTAAAAACAAGATATTAATCAACTAATTCCCTCCTATTGATTTTAACGGAATTTTTGCATAAATGAAAAATTTTAACGGAAAGTATGTTAAATGAAAAATTTTAACGGAAAGTATTAACATAAAAGTTATGCACCCCCAAACTAAATTAAGCATTGTCCCTAATGCGTTCAAAACATAAACAAAATGTAGGAACAATAGTACCGAGTTTATGCGTCAGTCTCGTCCTCGTCGCTATCTGAAAGTGGATATGGTGGCATCTGATTCTCCTGCATTCCCATATGTCGTGCCATTCCTTGCTGCAGTTGAACCAAATATCTCAGCTTCGTTTCCACTCTGGCGACTCTCTCAGGCAAGGTACGAGACTGTGCTGCTCTGCGTGACTGTGAGGGTGGCTGCTGTGGAGCAGCTGCAGGTGCTGAGGAAGATGGTCCAGCAGGTATTTGTCTCTCTGTTCGGAGTTGCTGGATTATGCGGGCTGTTAAGGCTATCATGGGTTGCATTGGTTCTTCTTGCGGGTCAACTGGAACCATACCCAAAGTGCATAAGGAAGTGATCAGGTAAGGGTAATACAGTCCAGCTTGCGATTGGGTAGCAGCCCAAGCAATATTTGTAGAAATAAGCACTCCCACGTCAATGGCTAGTCCTGTCATCAAGCAGTACAATAGAACCATCCTTTCTCTGGTGACAAAAGTGATGTGGGTACCCGGAATGAGTGATCTCGTGAGGAAGTGAAACCAAACTCTCGCATCTGGTTTAAGAAATCTAGAACTCATCTTCATGTACTCCCCACTGCTGCTCATCTCCCATGTAGCATTGGGGATACACAACTCATCAGTCAGTTGCGATATCTCAATCCCATTCCTCGACTCTGTATATTCATCTACCTCCATCTCAGGGATCCCATAGAATTTATTGATTGTCACTGAGTCAAAGGACACCTGTCTCCCTCTCACCATAGTATGAAAAGCGACATGCTGAGCAGCATTCGCATAAAACTCTCGGACAACTGTGATGCTCGCCAGTTTGGGTTGTTGGCAAAGTTTCTGCCAGTGTCTGTCGGCAATCACCCTGTCTATATCTGGAAATAATCCAGAGGGAATCTCAAAGCCTCTCTCAATGATTCCGACCTTCTTAGTCAGTCCCCTCTCATAGCGCTGTTCTGCAGCTGCTGAGACAAATTTTGTAGTGTGTCAAAACTGGGTTCAGCAGATGTTGACGCTCTGGATCTCTTCGGTGGTATTTTTTTAGAAATTTCGGCAGAATCTCCTCTGTTTTCCTCAAATCCTCAACAACACAAAACAATAAAAATCACCGCAAACACTCCAAATCAATCGATCACCGCACTTCGCCCCCAATTACTACGAATCAAATTAATTCACAATCCAACACTTCGTAATTCAAAATTCACAGTCCAATTCACAATTCAATTTTTCAATTTACCAAATTACCAAATCAATTTTTTCAAATTATTACCGTATTTTCAAATTCTGATTTTGGCAGTGGTACTCTCGGCAGTGAAGATTTGGTGGCTGGTGACAGTGGTTTACGGCTTCTTGGTTTTGGTTGCTCGGATTGTGACTTGGCCGAATGAGTGGCTGGCAGTGGCGGGTTTGGTCAAAAGCTCGGTGGTTAGATCTCGGCGATGGCTCTCAGCTTGGGTGAATCTGGTTGAAGGTTGGAAGCTTGGCCTTGGGTCTCGACTCTGTTGGTTCTCGGTGGCTATAGTGATGGACCGAATCGGTTGCTGGCAGTGAAGGTCTCGGTTTCTCTGCTTTGGTCTCAGGTGATGCTTGGTGGTGGTTCACGGTTTGGTTTTGTGGTGGTGAAGCTCACGGCTTGGTTGGATTGCGGTGGTTGGTCGATGGAAGGTCGATTTGGTTCGTTGGCTCGCGGTTGAGTCACGGCAAGGATGGCTCGCGGTGGTTGCTCACAGTGTGGATCTCGGCTTGTGGTGGCTGGATCTTGGTTGGTGAAGACTCTTGCGGTTTCGGTGGTGGTGGTGATTTGAGAGAAAATGGTGAGATCTGGGTGGTTTCGGCTTGCTCACGGTTGGAGGTGGTGGTGGTTGTAGGTGCGGCTGGTGGGTATCTCGGCTTTTGCGGTTTCGTCTTGGGTTTCTGGTTGGCCGGCTCGGTGATTGTGTTTGAGGAAGAAAAGAAGTGAAAATGAGATCTGCGGCGCCTTTGCTTATGTTCTGTTTTTGAGTCAGAGTCGCGACGCCAAAAATTGCCTAGCGTCGCGACACTCGGTTCTTTAGGGTTAGGGTTTTTGACTCGGGATTTTTTTTTTTTTTTTTTTTTTTTTTGGCAAAACCATGTCTTGCGACAGATAAATCCATAGGGACGCGTCCCAAAAGCTGACTTCTTACTCGGCCGGCTTTTCTGGATTGACTTTGTATCTTCGTGATTTTGTCAAATTTTTATTTTGAAAATCCCGCTTGTACTGACCTCTTTTGTCCTGAAAATTCCGTTTTTATTTTTCCTGCAAAACTAACACACAAAATTAAAAAGTTCACACAAAATATGAAAAATAAATCACAACAAATTGCATGGGTTGCCTCCCTGCTAGCGCTGAATTTTTCGTCTTCAGCCAGACGTGACTGAAATCCATATGTTAAGGAGGTTTCAATGTCGTTTTGGATGTCCGATTAAAGACAATCCCGTGAGCGTGCTTTTGAATGGTCTCTTCCAACGGTAAAGTGGCAAAAAAATTCACTCCAGTGGCATTTTGTGCATTCCGTGCTTGTGCCACCTTTTTAACTTTTGTTGCTCCAATGGTTCCTGAAAAGAAAGAAAGAAAATCAGGAGTCTCGAATGGTGTTTGACTTGGAATGGAAGTTCCATTCTGTCAAGCTTCTGGGTGATATCTTTGATTTGAATTCCCCAAAACAGCGATGTTTTTCCTGAATGCTCTGGATTTTTATTAAGTTCTGACAGTTGCTCCTCCATTTCCTCTGTTTCTTGCTCCACCTGAGGATGAAAAGATGTATCTGACATTAGGTCTTCATCCTCTGATATGAGTGAAATGATTGGCTCAAGTTGATCTTCTTCAAACATTTGTGCAAAACATTCTCCAAGATCTTCATTTAGAGGATACAGAATTCCATCCTCAATTTTTGATGCAATTGGTACAAATATTTCAGCTTCATCCTTGTCAGAATCTGAATAATAGAAATCAAATCGAGACTTTGCCGGTTCGGGTTCCTGAACTGATACCTCTGGTTGTTGATACTGCTCAGCCTCCTCCTCTGTTGAAATGTCATTGTGAAATGATTGGTACTTGAAGGCTTCATCAGTGTCATCTGAGAATGGTTCTTGAGGTATATAGTTCTGATTTTCTGTGAATTGTCTGATCTGATCTGTTATTCTCTGTATGGATTCTGTTTGACTCTGAATTTGTGCATCAAATCGAGCTGTCTGTTCTTTGAACATGTGAATCAATTGATCTTCCTCAAATGGTTCTGGTTGTTGATAAGGATCGAAGGAAGATGGTGGATAAGATGGAAAATGTGATTCTGTGAAATGTGATGGTTCTTCATACCATGAAGGATCTTGATAGTTCTGCCACCCTGGATGGCAGTTGTATTCGCAATAATCGCTTGTGTGGTCACCATTACATATGTCACATCTCCACATTGAGTTCTGATGAGCAAATGTAGTATTGTTTGATTCTGGCATCCAGTGATAATCATTGGGCTGAACAACAGGCCTCAGAAAACCGGACTGTTGTTCCCAGATTTGAGGTGTATCTTCTTGTACAGCACGTAATCTTTCAATCTCCCAGTAATGTTCCATTTTAAGTCACCTGAAATCAAAAGAAAGAAATAAAAATTATAGATAAAAATAAAGAAAATTAGATACAAGTAAATTAGATAGCTTCAAAATTAATAACTCAAGAAATATAAGTTCCCCGGCAACGGCGCCAAAAACTTGACCGGCGTAAACACACACGTATAATGCAAGCGCACGTATCGTTCAAGTAGTATAAAAATATCGATCCCACGAGGACTTAATTCCTACTGTTGTTATTAATTATTGAATCTATTTATTTACAAATATCTAATTAAAGGAGAATAGAATTGATTGCTTGATTGGTTGAAAGTGGTTTTACAAAATAAATAAATAAATAAAAAGACAAAAGAAAATATTAAGGAAAATAACAAAAGACACAAAGATCTAGGTTTGTGATTTCTTTTAATATCATTTTAAAGATGAAGTGGTTATCTTAAAGTTGGTAATATATTGATTTATTAACCTGGAACACTAAATTATGTGTAAGCCTCTGTCGATGGTCAGACACAAATACCCAGTTTAACCCAATTGAACCATATGTCTATGTCAACCAAATTATCTGGATTCATTAAGTTTAAGTTCCAATTGGCTACCCCCGCCCGACAGGTATATTCCTATCCTGTAAGGAAATCTATTAAAGGGTTATCTATCCTCAAGGAAGATCGTGGGTTATTAAGTCTAAGGCTGAAACCTAAAATCCCTATGTCTAGTTCATTTTAGATTTACCATATCAATTTTATTAATGGCCAGTTATTAAAAAGCATTAAGATTAAGACTCAATAAATAAATCTTTATATTACCCAAATTATAATTTAACCCCTTATAAACCGGTGATATTAAAAGTCATCACAACCTCAGAAAACTAACACATAACTAGGACTAGTAAAAACATAAAAGTAAAAGACATAAAGTAAAAACTGAAAAATAAAATAAAATAAAATGCTAAGGTAAAAGGAATTACTTTTACTACTACTAATTTAGATATCTCCCATAAAATAATATATAAACTTGTGATAACATTACCAACCGACCATTCTGGCGGTATCCTGATTAAGTCAAATTAAGTCCAACCAGCCATTAAGGCGGAACCAAAAGTAAATTTACCAACCGACCAGTCTGGCGGTATCCGTGATTAGTCAGGTTTAAACCAGATTAAAATTAATTACCAACCGACCAATATAGCGGTATCCCTTATTAAGTCAATATTTTAAATAGTTAATATATTATTTTTACGGGAGATTAATCTAAATAGTAACAGTAAAAGAATTACCTTTCACCCTAGCTGAAAAAGTTACTTCAACATGGTGAATAGTAAAAACTGTAAAAAGTAAAAATTAAATTACTATTATTACAAAAAGTAATTAAAATTATTTACAAAACTAAAAATAAATAAAAAATAAAAATAAAAATTCTAGAGAGAGAAACTCTCTCAAGAGAGAGAAATCAAGAGAGAGAAAGGTCTGTTAAAAACTGAAAATTCGCCCTCTATTTATAGCAAAAATTGTTTACTGTTTGGGCACTGTTCTCGCGTCGCGACGCCAAGGAGATGCGCGTCGCGACGCGCAATTTGTCGACGTGGCACAATGATACGGCGACACGTAGCAAGGCGGCTGACTGTACAACTGACACGTGTCAAGGCGGCTAATTCTCAATTATTGTGATGACGTCATGCTGACGCGGAGGCGACGTGGCGATGACGTGGCGCTGACGTGGCGTGGCGGCTGACTGTACAACTGTCGGCACAATGGGATGTGACACGTGGCGACACGTGTCAAATTCTGATTGGCTGAGGCTGACGTGGCATGTTGACTCGGTTGACTTGCTGACGTGTCTGATGACGTGGCATGACACGTGGCATGGTTGACTCGTTGACCGATGACATGGCTGATGACGAGGCGACACATGTCATGTCAGAGTGTCGGCAGCATATGATGTTGACACGTGTCACGGCGCACGTTAGCAGATCGGATGTGATGGTGACACGTGGCACGACGCATTTTAGCAAAGTCAAACTTTTCAAATTGTTGACCCGTTGACCATGGCGCATTTTAGCAGAATCGGCACACGCTGGGCCGTCGCGGGCGCGCGCATGCTCCAGCGTCGCGACGCGCAAAAGACGAAAATAACCCTGTTGACGCATTTTTGTCCGGTTTTGCCCCAAATTGCCTCCAGTGCTGTCCAAACTTTATTTATCTGCAAGATAACAATAAAACACATCAAAACGTTCATAAAACTCAAGAAACTATACAAAATATTAAGTTAAATGAGTGGGAAATAGTGATATAAATACCACTCATCAGTGGTCCCTCGTGATTCTTAATCACCTCCTCCCGGTCAGCCAATTTTGCTTCCTTCCACTTCGGAGAGACGATTTTGAAGTCTTTGGGCCTGACCACCCTCGGACAACAGAGTCAGAAGAAGACCCTTATTCTTGGCCATGAGGTAGTTGCCCTGCCCTGCACAAAAAAAATAAAAATAAAAAGGGGGGTCAAGACATAAAGTAAAGAGGACCAACGACCCAAAAATCGAGAAGGAAAGTAAAAATACCTTTGCCATCTTAGAACTCATCTCAGTCACAATGGCTTCGGGAGATATATCCTCATACCTCGAAACCTCCCCCGGAGGAATCACCCCCCGGCCAATTCATTGAAAGCCGGCACTAAGTGTGAGGTAGCCTCCCGAATGCTTTCTCCCCCAAGTCATCCACCCCGAGGACCACCAAAGCCCTTCCGTTTCTTGGAGGAGCCTTCAGATGACTTCTTCCCCCTACGGATGTCCTTCCTATTGACCGGAGCAGCCTCCTCCTCTTCTTCCCCTTGAGCTAACTCAGTCTCCTCAGACCCAAACTGACGCTTCCTCTTCCTAAGTGGCTTCAGTGGACTGACAAGGCGAGCAGGTCCTGATGATTGCACGCCAGAAGGGGAAGATTTCCCCCGAGCACCCGTTTGAACTTGTCCTTGAGACACCTTCTCAACAAGATCAGGCTGTGCCCGGGAAGTTCCAGCATCGACGTGTCCGGTTTTCTTCATGGTACCGGCCAACTTCTCAAGAAACTTTGGCCTCTTCGACATGCCTACAAAAAAGGGAGAAAGAGAAATCAGGATCCGAGAACATAACAAAAGACACCAAACACATAATAAACAAACAGGGAGAATCATCAAAACAGCCAGCAGACCTCCACCAATCCGACCCGAGATCTCCGGAGGGACGGTCCGAGTAAGGCCCGAATCAACAAAGGCCGCATCATTACCAACTTCCTCCAGTGGGCAGCATACCCCCGAGCCCAATGAACCCTCCTCCGAACCTTGACGAGAAACCTTGGGAGCATCTCGCCAACAAGCTGAGAGGAACCAGAGAAGTTAGAAACCTAAGAAACTAAGAACGGGAATAAAGAAAGAATGAAGGGGCATTAAACTCCTAACCTCCAGCCCTGAAGATGTCCGGAACCGAGACGTCCTCCTCAAACGATCTCAGGACCCGACCCCAATCCCCAGTAGCCCAGAACCAAAGGTCCTTGAAATTCTTGTTTGAGTCGGGGAGTTTCTGGACAAGGTTGGATGAGCTATCATAAGCAGAGAGGTAGTACCAACCGTAGTGAGTCTTTGGGTTGGACTTCAAACGATATAACCTCTTCATCTCTCCCTAAGCAAGATATGCAAACAGACTCACAGCTTACAAGAAGAAAAGAGATCGCTCAGAAGACTTACTTGTTCTTCTCGGAAAAAAGCAGGAGGTTGTACAGTGCGGTGAAGCCCGTTCCCTATGCTCGCAACAAAGAAAAAGAAGAAAGGTCCGCGGTTGGAATCCGAGAACACTGAGTCGAAGCGAATCACAGAGAAATTTTTCAGAAAGAAGGAGAAACTGCCGAAAAAGATGGAACAGTGAAAGTCTCGCTTTCTTATAGTCATGACCGGGACGCCCATGACCGTTGGATCTGAAGGAAGAACCCGGATGAATGGCATGTGTCAACGACCAAAGAGCACTCCCGAGTTTAAACGGACGGCTGAGATAGCCCCACTGTAAGGACTCCTCTCCACGGTCGATTCGTTCCCTTTTTTGGCGGGTTCCCGGCGGATGTTTGACAAGTGTCGAAACCAGAAGAAACCCTAAAGTTGATTTGATGGGCATTTAAGCGGACGTGACTGTTGCGTGTCCTCAAGACAAAGCGCTAGAAAAGAGGCAACAAAGCATTTCTCGACCCCAGACCAACCTCCAAATAGAGCAAAACTGTTATGTAGTTCCCGGCACCAACCAGCACACTTGTTGGAACCGAGAACTAGGGGACAGATGTTGATGGTGTTTTCAGGCACTACAACATTTAAGACAGAATGACAAGGGCAAAAGAGTAATTCCCTGACTGGATGAGATCATGTAGCCGACCCGACCACAACATGTGAAGACCGACCACTTTGGTTCGGATGACCGATCACTATAAGGTCGGCAGAAACACTCTCAACATGAAAAATTGTCATGACCGACCTCATGAAGACCGACCAGACAGCGAGCCGTGTTCAAGATGATAACACCCCATTCATTGCGGATAAGATAAGCAAATTATCTTACTCTCACAAGGAGCAGAAGTCAGAATCCAAGAAGGAATAAGAAAAGAGAAGGCAGTACTAGACCAGGAATCCTTACAAGAAGAGAAGATTGAGTTCAATAGGATTTCTTGTGCAAATAGGAGTCTGATTTCTGTATTATTATAAATATGGGGTAGAGCATGTGTAAAAGGCATCTAAAAAAATCATCACCAAAGTTAGTGATCAGAATCATCAAGCTCTGATTTGTAAAGGCAAAGAAAGGGGCCCGAGGAGTGTATTTTAGTAATAAAAAAGTACCACCCTGTTCTTGTCCGTGGACGTAGGTCGGATCCCAAAATCCGCCGAACCACGTTAAATCTCTTTGTCGATTGGTGTGTTTTTCGTCTCTCGCTAAATTTGCTTTTGGTCCCCCATAACCAAACAAATTCACTATTGAGGGAGGATTGTCTCGGGAGTAATATTCTCATATTGCCCTGAGACCAAATCAGCCGTCAACAAATATGATGCACATAATCTGTTAACACGATATACCTCAACAAAATCAAAGCAAAGTTTTTTTTTTATTTTGTTTTTGTGTTTTTTATTTTGTTTTGTTTTTATTTTGTTTTTATTTATTTATTTTGTTATTATGGTCATAAAGAAAAATAGGCTGAGATCAGACTCTCAGTATACACACCATTTATTATCAAAGTTGTGACTATTACAAAGTTGTTATCTACGAGAATGGGCCGGATATTATATAGCGATATTAATTTTCATATTTAGTGGAAAAATTGTATTCATATTAGAACAGCACGACGTGAAGTCCCATTCACATGAGAATTTTTACATTTATTAACACTGAATGTCAATATTTATATCTGATAATTAAGGAGTATAAAAATTAACATATATCCAATATATTACCATCCCCACGGGTATTATCAAATTTATAATTAAAAAGTGGAAATAAGCAGATTAGAATTGGGCCTTGGCTTAGCTTCTAACTTTCTATTTCTATTCACATCCATGTTCCCGCCACAAATTGAGCACAAGGCAGTTCTGCACCAACTGTAAACGAAAATAATTTTATTTTGGGGAATTCTGATAATCACGCTCATGAATTGCACTCACGTTACAAATCCAAATTTCACTTTCAATTTATCTTTCCATTTTCTCTCTCCAAACCCTAAACCCCAATTCTTCAAATTCTACTTAGATTATTGCTAGGATTGCTCGAGCCCTAGGTTATATCTTCCGCCTAGTAAAACCCATAAACAAATTTTGCCAAAAAAGATAGATTTTGTAACAAGGGCCAAAATGCACTACAATAATGAAGTTTCCAGCTACATAACATTGCCAACCACTACCAAGCAACTCTCCAAGCCAACTTTAGGTGCAAGTTTAAAAATAGTAAAACATTCCAAGTAAACTTTAGGTGTATTTGGATTTTTGTTGATTTTTAAGTCATTCATTTTACTATAAAGTAGGAGCTCATTTGTGAGTTTAGGCATCCCAAAACATAAAGCTTCAAGTGTACAAAGCTTTGAGAGTGTTAGAGAGAGATGTTTTTTTGTAAAGAGTTTAAACACTTGTAATTCTATTCTTATAAGTAATAATTCATTTTTTCCTCGAAAACACTCTATAGATATCAGAGAATCACAACAAGTGGTATCAGTAGCTTTGATTATACATTGGGGTCGTAAAACCAAAGAACAAAATTCGGTTCGGAAAATTTGGATTTCGGGAAAGTTGTCAAAAATTAATTTCGAGCATACCATCAACTAGTTCACATCGAGACGAGCAGTGTGGTATTTTCCGATGATCGAACGGAGGCCCAGAGATGCCGCACGCGCCGGCGAGTGAAGCCAAGTCTCGTTCACGCGCCACACGCGCCTGCTGGAGGTTGAAGACGACCACGTCAGGGCACAATCAGCAGCCACATTAGCGACACGTAGGGGGTAAGCAAAACCGATTTCGGTTCCGGTTCCGGTTTCAAATGGAACCGGAACCTACCCAGAAAAAATCAGTTCATAACTAAGTGGAACCGAAACCTATCCAATTAAATAGGGTACCCTATTAATTGGTTCCAATTCAGTTTCGATACGGTTCTGAATTACCCTATTTATAGGCGGAAGCAGAAAATAGAAACAACATTCAGCAACAGAAACACCAGAAAATAACAAAGCAACAAAGCAAAAGGTGGAAGCATAAACAGAACTCAACAACAACATAAACATGCCATTTTACAAAAAAATAATAATAATAATTATCAAATTAATGAGAAAAGAGATCCCAAACAAGCAGGCCAAGTACAATAAAGATAATTGAAAAACCAGATACAATTACCCCCCCCCCCCCCCAAAACAAGTCAAAAATCCAAAAAGCATCCCATAAAGAAATTCACATAAGTATTTAAACAAGTACCTTGAATGCAACTAATATGAAGTTGAAAAACATATTGCAGATCTCTGATTTCATATTCAGAGTTCTTATATATGCCGCATTCACTCTCTTAATTTAAATACCTTAAAATAGCTAGTCATATTGTCAAAATTTATTATCCCATAATCTAATAACTCTAACATCACCCACCCCAGTTGCATTTTAAAATTTAACGGATGTTCAAACTCAAATCCTAGATTATGCAATACCCCAAATCTAATAAAATATCCAATCAAAAAAATATTAAAAATATAGCTAAATATACAGCAGTCTTACGAGATATCGCATTCTTTTTAGTTTTCGCTTTGCACAAAATCACTACTTGCAATCGCAACTTTCACACTCTTAATTGCTTCAAGAGTAATCGTTTGTGCCTATTTCAAGTGCTTCAACAATGGTGGCTTCAAGTTTGAAAACGTTGAGGCTTACAAGATTGAAGAAAAATGAGATCAGATTTGGATAGTAGGAGGGAAACAAAATATTTGAAGAAAAATGAGATCGAATTTAGATAGCAGGGGGAATGAATATTTTCCAAGTGTTTTTAGATTTTAAGGGATTAGGATTAAAATGACATAGTTTTAAGGGATTATGATTAAAAATCGATTTTATATTCGGTTGCAGAAACCGGTTCTATGGTCCGGTTCAGTTCCGACCATTTTAGAATCGGAATCGGACCAGTTAAAATCAGATCCTTCATTTTGGAACAAGAAACCCGGACTGGTTACAATCAATTTCGGTTCCAAATCCAGAAAATCGGTCATGTTCCAATTGGTTTCGGGTAGAACCGAAACCGGTGCTCAGCCCTAGCGACACGTCATCCGCCATGTCAGCGCCATGTGCTAGCCACATCAGCAAGCAGGTCACACTTTTACCACGTCAACATCCACATGTTAGCCACGTCAGCAACCTTGATAAATTTCATTGAGCCCACTAGAGTTTTTGAAATTTATATTTTAGCTCAGAAATTTTAAGAAATTTATAAATCGACCCCTGAGTCGGATTTGGACCTACGAAGTGTCTAATTCACTATTTTCAACCGTTCTGGACGCAACGGTGACCCCCGATTTGTGAAAATCAGCCTCGATTTTATCCTATTCTCATTTTAAACCTTAAACTTAAAATGGAAATGGAAGATTCCACTTCTAGTGTAATGATTAAGCTGACAAAAACCAATTACTCCTTCTGGAGGCCTCAGATGATATATTTTTACACTGTAAAATTTGTTTGATATTATCAAGGTGAAGGGAGTGAGACCCAAATTTGTTAAAGAGTATGACTTTATAAACTCAATAACAGAATTCTGGGTCAGATTAGACAGTGGATCAGCCACAGTGTCTTCCACCACGTAGCACATGATACAGATGCTTACGAAATGTGGATAAAGCTGGAAGACATGTTCCAGGACAAGACAGCTCGGAATAAAGCCTTAATATGAGACGTTTGGTGAACCTGAAACTATTAAGTGGAACTTTCATTGTAGAACACACCAATAAGTTCCAAATCTTGGTGAACCAGTTGTCTACAGTAGAAATGCAACTGAGAAATGAAGTTCAAGCTCTCTTACTACTTAGATCTCTTCTGATAGTTGAGATCATTGATGGTTACTCTCAGCAATTCGGCTCCAGGAGGCAAACTTACCATGCCTATGGTAAACGAAGCACTGTTAAATGAGAAGGCCAAAAGAAAAGACGTGGGCACAGAACAGACACAAGCTCTTGTCATGGAGAATCGAGGAAGACAACGATAAAAATCGAGGTAAAGGGAGAGGTAGAAGAAAAAGTATAGGCAAATCCTAAAATGGAAGGAAGCCTACATATAAGTGCTACCATTTGTTGGGGTTGGTGCTCAGAGCGCCAATCCGGACCGTATTTATGTCTGACTCATGAATACGAACATCCCCTTATTCCATAATATTACTTATTTCTGGTTGCACCTCTTGTTTCTATATACGTATTCGATCTGATTACGATTAGATTGAAACTAAATATGGTTTAGTGATATGTATATATTAGACAAATCCCCAATAATATATAATGCAGTACACAGTTACAAAGTTAGTTTGTAATTGACATTGGGAAGTGTCACTGCTATATGTATATTATCAACATAGTTCCTTGTCAAGATTTGCTAACACGGGTCGGTTAGTCAAATCTGTTGAGACCAGTATATGTCGTATATCGAGACTTGGTCCGATGGTTTATCCCAATGAACCATGAGTCTAGGGAGACTCATATAGACGTGTAGGTGTTTATAGTGGATAAACACTGAATGGCTAACCGAAGATTCTTAATGGATGGTACGCCAACGTCAATAAGAATCTTCTCGGGTTGAGTAGCATAGTGGTCCTTCGACTTGAGACACCAATGTGGATGTATGAGACATCCTCCACACTTAGATGGCACTCACGTCACCGATCTATTTAGATCAGATCTCCGCATGTTCGTCGGGTGTGGATCGATCCTCAGGATATCCTGTGTGTGTCAAGATAGGATCCGTCAGTTCTGTGTACAGAGCATAGGTAGTCCATATATATTTAGCAGTCTCTTAAATCTGTGGCCACAGTATACATCGGAAGTAAGTTCCGAGTGTTATTTAGAGATTGCTAATAGATACGTCGACGAGATAATACCTATAGAGATTTGACGTTTACATCTATATCTCTGGGATTATCTGGATACCTGTGACGGAGGGATTATACGTATGCAATGACCTCAACCTGTATGATTCAGCTAGTTTATCTGTGATCGTCATAATCTACGGGTGGATAGATTATGCACATGAAATGGATTTCATGACGGATATACCTGAATCTAGAGAGTCTCAATAATGAACATACTCGTAGAGCACTAGAGCAACATTTATGAATAATGATATTTATTATAAATCGTTAAACGTTAAACAAAAATACATGCGAACGGGCCGAACCGTCATTTCCTAATTAATATGTATTTGTATTTTATATGATATTATTAAATACACATTAATAAATTTCAAAAAAGGTATTTGACATATATCATCAATATATATGTATTTAGATATTTAAAGTAAATATAATACCATATATTTGATATATTTGTATTTAATTAATTATTTAATTATTTAATTGTTAAATGATTAATATATTAAAATATAAATATATCACCAAATGATAAGTTAAAGTTAGGAAGTGATTATAGTTGCAATTGTTGACTTATACATTAAAGGAAAAGGTTGTCAAATTGATTTTGACTTCTTAAGATATTTGTTCAAAATTGTTTGAAAAATGAAAATATCTTTTTTCCTTTATTTTCCTTTAATTTCGGCCAATACACTTAAAATATAAGAGTTATATTTTTCTTAGTTGCATTTGTTGACTTAGATAAATATCTAATAAAGTTGTTTTAGATATTTACCCAAGTTGATCAAATGTAAAATGAAATGAAATTGAAATTAATGACTTGTATTTGTCTTTACCATTTTCGGCCAAGGCAAGTTGTGATACAAGTATATATTTTTTCATTTCACTTCATTTATAACCTAATACACTTTAAAGAAAAACTCCATTAATGGAAGCAAAGGAAGCTTGTGAGAAAGAAAGAAGAAATCAAAGAAAGCTTGGATTTTAGTAAGTTTTTCCAACTTGCTATTAGAAAGGAAAATGTTCCTTAGGATCTAGGCTTTAACATATGATGTTCTTAGGTTATTTCTTTCTTTATTCCTTGTGTTTTTGTTGATGGAAGTTTTGATGGAAGTGTTGAGCATGTATGATGAAGGAAGGTTGTGACTATTGTAGTTATAAGCTTTCTTTTAAGGTTTTGGAAACCATGTTGCTAATCTAGAGTTGTTGACCCACTCTTAGATGACCTAGATTTGATCTTTAGTTGTTTCATTGTGTTGAGACTTTGATTGGATGGAAGAAAGATGATTGAAGTATTGGATTTAACCAATTTGGTCTAATTTGTCCAATTTGATGAAATTGAAAAATTAGGGTTCATGACCAATTCCAAATTTGTGGATTTTCATATATGTTGTGTATTTGGATGTGTATATGATCATATAAAGTTTCATGTTCATTGGATTACATCTTGATGTGTTTTGATGCATGAAATGACAAAGTGCACAAAATGGCACCTTGGAGGTGCATTCGGCCAAGGATTAGAAATTTGGGATTTTGTGTGCTTTTGTGTTTTGATGTTTTGAACATGCTAAGTTCATCTTAGAAATGATTTAGAATCATTCAAAATTGATTAGATCAATTTCGGACTAAAATGGACAAAATACCAATGTAAGGGCAATTTGGTAAATTCACTTAAATATGATTTATTTGAATTTTATTTCATAATTTGATTATTGGATAATTAAATAAATATGTTTATTTAATTAATCCGAGAAAAATTTTTGAAATCGGAAAATTAGATTTCCACCGCTTCCGCTGCGTTACCGGATTTAGCCCCTAAAACCCCTACAAAATGGTATCAGAGCGAGTCTGATTCTAGGCCTCCATAAAATGATTAGCTTTTTTATTCAATGTTCAATCATGTTTTCTTGTCTATACATGCTTGGTATAATCTAATTTGATTAGATTTAGGGTGTATGACACTTAATGGAATATCCCCGCTTAATAAGGTTTTAAAGTAACTAGTATTTGGAATACTTGTTTCTTGGTCCGTCTTGTCAATACGGTTTATAAATATATTTCCGTTGACTACATCCGAGACCGTGCCTCTGCTGTGAGGATGTAGCTGATAAAAATTTATTTATGCCGAATGTATATTAGATACTAGATAAATTCAAGCGAAAGCGGAATCCTAAACGTGCCCTAGCTGTCAGGGTTACGCAAGTAACTTGAGTTTATCATTGACGAGTTTAACCTTGGTACGTCTCCTTGTGGGCCTGCCTTCGCAGCGACAACGAGAACCGGCCAGGACCGGAAGCTTGGAGTCACTAGTGAGTGATTGACAATTAGTTGTCTACCTGTGAATATACGTCGGCGAGACCGTGCCTCTGCTGTGTGAGTCGAAATATATTCATGGGGTCTCTTCCCATTATGGAATTCGATTTAATTATTGAATTCTCGTTTTTCCGTTGGGGATTACGGCATTACGTAAAAATAGGGAGGCACTGCTAAGTTTAAAATATTCCATAACTTAGGCAATGTATGTTATTATGGAAATTGCCGCTTATTTGTTTCCTTATTCTATTGTTTATATAGAATTAAACTTTTATTTACTGCACACATATTTTGATATGTTATTTGACTAGACTCTTGGTTGCAGTTATTCTAGAATAGGTTCTAGATACTAATAGACTAGGATATTATTAGATTAGTCTAAACATCGGGAACTGTTGTTCCATTTTCTTGAAAAATCAAGATGGTTAATGACTTAGTTTCTAAGTCATGATAGATTAATCTAGATAGATATCCCCTTTAGGGATTAATACTTTAGAGACAATAGTTTCTTATGCAGTAAGAATTGACTTGACTTGAATCAGTTCATGTCTCGAGATTCTTGACTGACATTTAGAAAGCCCTATTAGGTATTTGTTTATCTAGTAATGACATTTCTAAGATTTAATTACCTTTAGAGGAAATATGTCTAACACAATTTGCTAATCAGTTATTTACAATTGTTGTGAATAGTTGAATGCAAATAGTAAAGCTAAAGAAAGGAGATGCGTATATTTGTGTATAGAAAATATGATTTTCACAATACTACAACTATAGGTATTGGATACCAGATCTCCCGTCTAGTTATTTGAAATTGGTTAACGATTGTTTTGATATTTGATATCGGAACTTGCGACTATTGGATAGTCACTTGTTCTTTATAAACAATTGTTACATATTTTATTTTAATAACTAGTAGTGTCATTGACGTAGAGATAAACATTAAGAGAAATTATTCGTAAAGTAAATAATTTAGAACGGTGCTTTATGAGTTTAATCACTTAAGCATTGGATGCTCAATCCGTATGGTAAAGATGGTTTGATACTAGATCACACCCCACACATCCTTATCCATTTAATGAATATTGTATTCAGGAAAGTGATTAAGATCTCGTTTAACCAATGATTGTCATTGGACCACCAAATTATTTAACTGATACATTGGATGTATGTATGAGTTTTATAAATAATAATTGCTTAAGGTAGTTTTCTTTATTTCGTAACTTAGTTGACGAATTGTCATAACTTAGTTACGTGTTTCTGAAAGAACACATATTGAAAGTCTTGAAAGTATCAAGAACTTTCAATCTGTTCTGATGAAACATAGATTGAACATTTTTGACTTGTTCAAATATATTCAATCTGAAGGATTTTGAAAACTTGATCCTTAAAATTCATTACATGTCTTTGAACTGTTCAAAGATCTTTGATACAATCAAACGTATGAATTTAAAGCAATTAGTTCTAAGGGTTATTAGTGAATATGATTCATATTCAATATTCTTCCATGATTCCCATTTGATGGAATTGAGTAGTGGGAGCAATCGAATCTTAAATGATTTGATTCGTCTGATATTGAATGTTACCGAATTAGTTTCAATACTCTTGGGGTTATGCTCCAGTAACACTAATTCATCTCTTTAATTACTGTTCCATTAATTTCTACAGTTACATATATGATATGTATAGGTAGAAAATCCGAATCTTGAAAAGTTTAAGATTTTAATGTTTCTTTTATATAATAGTTATATAATGGAAATTACTTACACCTCGGAGGTATAAGTAAAAGTTTATCGTTTATTCTGTTTAATAGAATATTGTATTCTATTTAATAGAATATCTTTCCTACGATTCTAAGTAATAAAATCGTTTTATTACTTGGTGTGTAACATCAGATGTTAACTATTGTAGAAAAGACTTGACTTATTGAAGTCAAATGTGAGAATGATAAATTATAAATGGAACTATGTAATTAATAAGATGAAACAACCCTTATACATCTTCCGTACAAGTCCAATAGGATAACAGAATCATTCACAAGTATTTGATACTTAATGGTTTCGTTGTTTTCTTATTGAAGAAAAATTATCCTATGACTTATAATGGAAGCGATATTTGATATCGATTCTGGAAGTTCACCATTGACCTTGATCTTATATGTAAGTTATCATAGCTTACTAACGATCACGTTTTTGAACTTGATTACGCTTTCATTATGAATTAGTTCATGATATGTGCTAATTGTTTGCACAACGGAAGCAATGTGAGCTTATTAAAGGTTTGACCTTTATAGTATGACAGTGAGAAATGTTATACTCAGCAATCTATTGTAGATTCTGAGAAAACTTATCTCTTGTCACACTAATGGACAATTAAGATATATTGGTTGATGTTGACAATAAACTGTATATTTTAGCTAAAGAATGCAAAGTGGCGTTTTTGGATGACTTATTCAAATAAGAGATCATTTGTGATTTCCTTGTTTGAAGAGTTCATTCTGGAATGGCCCTAGAGTTTGTGTTCTGCTGAAATCGCAATTTAGTGTGCTAGCTTATAGAGCCTATTGTAGACTCGGATAAGTCTTCCAGAAATATGTGTTCTCTATTTTTGATATCGTCAGATTGTCTGATCTTGTCACAGTATATAGAATACATATGTGATAAAAGGGTTAGTGGGAGCGTACAAATTACTTTCTAGTGTTATATATCCTAACAACATTATCATTATTATAGTAATAATGAGATGTTTTTTAGGTATAAGATTTACCTAAGTCTTCTTTACTCCATGAAAGCAGTGGGAGTAGTCTTTGTTATATTTGATATAAAGTTTTATATAAGATATAAAACCAAGAGACTTGTGAGATACTCCTATTATTCGTACATTAGATATGATCTAATAAAGGACATGACAAGGCTATCTGTATGACAGTTAGTATAACTGTTCGATAGTTATTGTGTGTCTTACATAGTATTCATCTTTCGTAAATGATGATTTCTTTTTCGAAAGAAATATTGATTAGATGTCTAATCAATCTTATGTTCATTTGATGATGACATAATAAATACTTTGATATATGCGATTATCGATGTCGATTTAATCGTAATTGTTACGAGTTATTTTGACATCCTATAGACCATATGATGGATCTTGAAACACGTTCTTTGTGATCTTTGAGATATTAAGAACGAGTTTCTAATTCATGGAGAATATAATCTGCAACCATTAGGGTCATATTAGTTTTGAGACTAATTATGACGTTAGACAGTCTACGTCATAAAGAGTCACAAAAGATGCAGTGGGAGTGTCACGAATGATTCTACTAACTGAGTAGAATTAAATGCAACTTATGAAGTATTGACTTATGAAGTTGCATAGTGACCTTATAAATTAGAAGTTATAAATTGGTGTTGTGCTTGCGGTTGTCCTCATAGTATTTTTGGATTTGATCTCTAAATACTTGGACAATTTAGTAGCTGTAGCATAATAGAGATATAGCATACATTTCATATTAATGTATTATTTAGATTCTACAAAATATGAATGATGCTAACTATGGGAAACGATGGAGTTTGTTTGACAAACTCAATATTTCATAGTGGACTTGTTTCTAGCCTCTTAAGTACTGGTGAGCTTTTGAGGGCCATGTGCATATGATACACATTGAGACGTGTATATGATACCGTGGATTGGCA
>SKCR01045780.1:0-51641 GCA_019454045.1 Zanthoxylum bungeanum
AGATTTCAGCTAACCAGGTACGACTTCTTAACTCTCCTTTTACTGTTTAAGACATGGGGACAATATCTCATTTAGGTTGGGGGTGGGAATTAGTTGATTAGTACCTTGTTTTTAGTTTGTATGTTGTTTTTATTTTTAGTCCAAAATTTCGAAAAAAAATACAAAAAAAAATTGAAAATTTTTCAAAAAATACAAAAATATTATGTGTTTTTGTTTTGACTAAAAAGGTGAAATTGGTAAGAGATAGCTGAGTAAGGATTTTCCACTACTGAGACGTATCTCAAACCTATTTCGAAACAAGTTAATTTTGTGTTTATTTTATTTTGAATATTTAATTTATAAATTCTCCATAAAACTGACTAAAATGGATCTTCATATGCTCAGTTGACAGATATTATCAACATATATAGTAACATACGGACATGAGCTAAATTGAAAAGTTTGTAATATTCAGTGCTCTAGTTTAATTGGAGGAGGAAACATCTCAAAAAACAATGAAGTAAAAAAAAAAAAAAAAAAACATCTGAGATCCGAGTTATTAAGTCTGTAAGGGTGTTTTAACATCTAGTGCCCTAAAGCCAACTGGTTTGGGAGTCACTGGCCCAAAGCTCGCTACATGGATCAAAGATGCTGCTGCAAAAATATATATATCTGAAGTATGAGTAATTAAGTCCGTAAGGGTGTCTTACACACTGGAGCCCTAAAGCCAATTGGTTTGGGAGTCACCGACCCAACACTCGCTACATAGACGGAAGGTATTGTATATAAATATAAATAAATAAATAAATCAAAGAAAAAATCAGAAAAATGAGAAAATTATTCCATTGCTACAAAAAGGTGTGAAATCTGATAGAACTTAGGACAAAAATATTACTCTCTTATCAACTGCACTTATGACTGCAGTGGCCAAAAATAAGTTGTTTAATATTTTGTTGGCCATGTATATGAAGAATGGTAAAAATAATCGGAGAATTTACTTATTCAGTAATTTAGAATAAAACAAAACAACTAGTAACTTGGAATAAAAGTTTCACCTGATTAGTCACTAACTTCTTTATTCTCTTTTCGCTTGTCTTTTTGCTTTTGTGTGCATTGGTTTTATTAATTGTTTACTTTTTAAAAATGTTTGTGGGTATCATTGCTGTAAACCCTCACGAGACTACAACTCGTCCACTAGGGACACCTAGGGGTTTAAAGGCTTGTTGCATACGCTAAATGCCAACCGTGATCCCTACGAAAGTGGCTTAGTTACTTTTATTTTGTTGTTTTTATTTTGTGTTTTGCTCGGACTAGCAAAATGTTGGTTTTGGGGTGTGATGAGTGGTAAATCTATCATTATTTCCCACTCATTTAACCTAATTTTGTATAGTTTCTTGAGTTTTGTGAATATTTTGATGTGTTTTGTGTTATTTTGTAGATAAATAAAGTTTCAGGACATTCTGGAGGTGATTTGGGCCAAAATAGTGAAAATTGGACAAAAAGGACCTTTCAGTAAATTATTCGCGTCGCGACGCCAAGACCTTCCGCGCATCGCGACGCCTAACGTGCGCCGAACAGTGCTAACGTGCACCGGGTCCACAAATCAGAATCTGAGAAAATTTTAACTTTGCTAACGTGCGACGTGCCACGTGTCACCATCACAGCCGATCTACTAACATGCGCCGTGCCACGTGTCAGCATCCTACGGTACCGACAATCATCATCGCCACGTGTGCCACGTGGCATTACGTGTCTCTATGTCATCAGCCACGTCAACAAGTCAACATTGCCACGTGTCGTGCCACATCATCATCAGCCAATCAGGAAATGCCACGGTCGCAATCCTACGGTGCCGACAGTCTCTTTCCCACGTGTCGCCATCATCGCCACGTCACCGCCTCGTCACCGCCATGTCAGCATCAATAATTGAGTATCTGATCATTATCTGACACATGGCGGATAAGAATCTCATCGACCAATTAGAAGCCGCCACGTGTCACAATAATTGAAGCCCAACTACCTCGGCACGTGTCACCTTATCAGCTTATCCATAATCTTCAAACAGACGAACCAGAGCATGCCACGTCGACAAAAGCTGGCGTAGCGACGCTGAAGGCCTTGGCGTCGCGACGCTGGAAGCCTACCGAGGCCTATAAATTGAGCTCGAGATTTCAGAATTCATTGCACCACTCTCTCTCTTATATTCTTTCTAAAGAGAGAGTTTCTCTCTCTACTTTCTTTTAGTTTTTAGTTTTTTAGTTTTTATTTTTGTAATTAATTAATTACGTGTTGTTAATATAGTATTTTTTTTTTACTTTTTACAGTTTTTACTATTTACCATGAGGAGGTAACTTCCCCAGCTAGGGTGAAAGGTAATTCTTTTACTATTGCTATTTAGATTAATCTCCCTTAAAAATAATATATTCACTATTTAAAAATGACTTAAAAGGATACCGCCAGATTGGTCGGTTGGTAATTCATTTTAATTTGGTTTTAAACCTGACTAATAAAGGATACCGCCAGATTGGTCGGTTGGTAATTTAATTTTGGTTCCGCCTTTATGGCTGGTTGGACTTAATTTGACTTAATCAGGTTACCGCTTATTATGGCTGGTTGGAAAAAGAATCACAAGTTTATATATTATTTTATGGGAGATATCTAAATTAGTAGTAGTAAAAGTAATTCCTTTTACCTTAGCATTATTTTATTGTAATTTACTTTTCAGTATTTACTTTACCACATTTTTACTTTATGTCTTTTATTTTCAAGTTTTTACTAGCCCTAGTTATGTGTTGTAACTAATTAGTTATCTGGGGTTGTGATGACTTTTAATATCACCGTTTTATAAGGGGTTAGATTATAGCTTGGGTAATATAAAGATTTATTATTGAGTCTTAATCTTAATGCTTTTTCATTAACTGGCCATTAATAAAATTGATCTGGTAAATCTAAAATGAACTAGACATAGGGATTTTAGGTTCAGCCTTAGATTCAATAGCCCACGATCTTCCTTGAGGATAGATAACCCTTTAATAGATTTCTTTACAGGATAGGAATATACCTGTCGGGCGGGGGTAGCCATAATTGGAACTTAAACATAATGAATCCAGATATTTGGTTGACATATACATATGGTTCAATTGGGTTAAATTGGGTATTTGTGTCTGACCATCGACAGAGGCTTACACATAATTTAGTGTTTCAGGTTAATAAATCAATATATTACCCAACTTTAAGATAACCACTTCATCTTTAAAATGATATTGGAAGAAATCACGACCCTAGATAGTTTTATATTGAATTTTCTTAAAACCTATTTTCGACAATTTTATTTACTTGCTTTTAAATATAGAATAGTCACCATTTCAAATCAATCAAACAACCTGTTAGATACTAGTAATCATTTGACCTCATAAAATTAATAGTTTTGATATTAAGTCCTCATGGGATCGATATTTTTATACTACTTGAACGATAAGTGCGCTTGCGTTATACGTGTGTGTTTACGCTCCGATCAAAGGGTAGGTGAGTAAAATAATTGTTTTTAAAAAACATATCATATAGATCTCAATAGGCAAATATGGAGCAAATTTTGAGATATCTAGGTTGTTTTGACCCATTAGATGCAAATTTTATTGATGAAATCACCTAGTTAGCTTCCTTAGGATTTAAGCTGTGACCAACCTTAACATACACGCACATTGTGATCCTAACTTAGATACTTTATTCAAGACTTTGGAACTAAGTTGAATCATGCACTTTGAAGGTTTCTTTGTTTTCATCATTAGGCATTCTTTGAGAGCACTCCTTGCACCAGATTTTCCAAGGCTCTTGTTGTTTCTTTTTATTTTTATTGTCATTTTTTTTGTATGATTGCATGTGCATGGTTATATGACGTTTGTGGGTGTCATCTCTGTAAGCCCTCACGAGACTATAACTCGTCAACTAGTGTCGCCTAGGGGTTTAAAGGCTTGTTGCATAAGCTAAATACAATCGTGGTCCCTACGAAAGTGGCTTAGTTAAATTTATTATTTTAGTTTTTTAAATTCGTTTATGTGTTTTTATTTAGTCTTTTGCTCGGGACTAACAAAATCTTAAGTTGGGGGTGTTTTATAAGTGTGAATTATACACACTCATTCATGCATCATCAGCTTATTATTTTGTTAGATTCCATATAATTTAATTTATTTTAGATTTGTTTGGTGTCTTATTGATAGAAGCATTAAAAGCATGGATTTTGGACAATTGTACGGGTTTTGAGAGCCTATGGATGCGACCGAAGCACGCGAGAAGAAAGAGTTGAATAGAGTCATCCTGGAATTAAGGATGGCGCCGCGGCGCCAATATGTGGCGATGCGGCCCCAAGCGTGCATCATACAAAACACCCGAGGGTTTGGCGCCGCAGCGCCAATCTTTCGACGCCGCGGCAGAATTGAGATGGATTAGGGCTTCAGCAGCAGATGCGCGGAAGGACTTCAGGGTTTTCCTATAAATATAACATCACGTCCAAAACCCCGAGAGAGTCGATTAGACATAACAAAAAAGTTCATAAAACATAAATTAACACATCTAAAAGAAGAGATCAAAGCACAAAGGAATGAGGCAAGGCAGTGAAGTCCGGAAACACAAGGAATTTGATTCGGGTTTCATTTTCTTTATTTTTTTTTTCAGACTCTTCTATTTATCATTACGTTTTGGATTCAATTGCTATTGTGTTTTAATTTAGCCATGAACTAATTCTCATATTCTGGAGTATGATGTAGCCTACTGCTTGAGACTATATATTGATTGCCAAATAACTTTTATACAGTTTTCATTCAGTTTATTTATGTTTTCCTTTACTTAATGCTTCTTATTTGTTGGCCATAAATCCGATGAATTTATGTTTGAAATCATTCGCTCGGGAGAGAGGATTTTGAATAGGACTTAGGAAATATAATCTAGGAAGTTTATACAGTTCGGGAGAATCTATAACTCCTTGAAAGTTGTTAATACACAATCACAATGCTTAAAAATTGTTAATCATTGGATTTTTATTGGGATATTGAATTTGATAATAACAAAATTTCCACTATTGCTCGGGAGAGATAGTGGATTAATTTAGGATTCTTGGTTTATAAACGTAGAATTTGAATAATAGTTAATTGGTATCACAAATACATAGTGGAAAGTTAGATGAAATCAGACTCTAGAAATTATATCATCACTGATTTTGCAATAAAATTTGTTAGATTCTTATTTTTTTTATTCTTATTTTTCCAATTAAATGAATTGATGATTCTGTGTCTAAATAAAGTTAAAGTTAATAATTATAGTACTTAGTGCAAATTAGATTGCAATCCATGTGGGTTCGACACTCATACTTATCATCTAGTAAAACTTGACACCGTACACTTGCGGTACGATAGAAAATATCGCAACATTCACAAAGACTCATCAAACTTCCCTATAAATACATAGTGTGTCCAAAACCCTAGGGAGAAAAAAATTACACATAATAAGAGAGCTCGAAAAACATAATTTAGATAGACCCAAGGATGGGATTGAAGAGCAAGAAGATGAGACGAAGGTGGTGACGTCCGAAGACGAAGGGATTCAATTCGTGTTTTATCTTCTATTTTTTTCTTCAAACCCTTATGATGTTCAATATGTTCTTGACTCCATCTTCGTTATTATTTTAATTAGTCATGAACTAATTTTCTTATTCTAGAGGATAATATAGCCTATGCTTGAACCTATGTGTTTGATTACCAATTAATTATTATGAAGTTTTGAATCAATTTATTTATATAATCTTGTGTTTAATGCTTCTGATTTGCTTGCCACAAATTAGATGATTCCATATTTAGAATCCATCACTTGGGAAAGAGGATTTCGAATAGGATCTAGAAAAATATAACTTATGAATTTTATAGAGTTTGGGAGGCCTATAATTCATTTGAAGTTCTTAACAAAGAATCACAAACCGTGATGAATTGTTAATTACTATTTTTTTTATAGGGATATCGAAATCGGCAATTAATAATATTTTCACTTGGTACTCGGGAAATGGAGTAGAATAATTTAGGATTCTTGACTTATAAACTAAGAAATTGAGTAATAATCGATTGGCATAACAAATACATAGGGGATAGTACGGTGAAATCAGATACTAAAATTCATATCATCATGATCTTTCTTAATTAAACGTTTTGACTTCTCGTTTCTTTAATTTATAATTTTAATTTAGTTTATTTTAAATTTATTTCTAAATAAAAGTAAGTTTATTAATTATAATAGTTAGTGTGAATTTGATTTCAATTCTTGTGGGTTTGACACTCTTATTTATCCTTTACTAAAACTTGACACCGTGTACTTACGGTACGATAATCTCGCAACACTTAGGGAGACTCATATAGACATGTAGGTATTTATTGGATAAACTTTGAACGACTCACTGGAAGGTTCCTAATACATGGTACACCAACGACAATATGAATATTCTCGAGTTGAGTATTATATTAGCTCATTGACTTGAGATGAGATACCACTGTAGATTTGTATGTTATTCTCCATACTTTGATGGCAATCACGTCAACAATATTTTTAAGATCATATCTTCGTCTGTTCGTTGGGTCTATTCGTTGGGTGTGGATTGATACTTATCATATCATGTGATTATCCAAAGAAGATCTGTTAGTCCCATATATACGATTTAGGTATTCAATCAGTGATTCTTTAAAATCCTTGACCGAAGTATATTTCATAAACGAGTTCCGAGTATTTCTTTAAAGAATCACGATTATATCGCGACATACGTGAATTATTCTTAGCGGAGATTTGACCTTTTTTCTATATCTCCAGAACAATTTGGATAGCCTATATCAGAGGGATTAAATATATCCAATGATCTTGAGTTGTATGGTTCAACTCGATTATCTGTGGTCATCGTTATTTATGAATGGGAAGATTACGGACACAAAAATGATTTATGTAACAAATAAACTTGAATCTAGAGAGTCTCACAATATTATCCATTTTTGAATTTTTAAACCTTTAAAAATAATTAAAGATTTTAAATTTTTTTATGCATGTTTTATTCTAATTTAAACGGTTGAAATTTCATTTTTTTTATGAATAGATTAAGTGAATATGTATCACATGTCATGATATGTTATAATGCATGAGGGGACACCCTAAGTTATCTGTCATTTTATTCAACAATTGAATTTTAAAAACATACATACAACATAATACATTGACCATATTTTTGATTTTCTATACTAATCTAATTAAATAATAAAATAACCAAGGCATTCCTTAATTTTGAACTCTTGGATCCAGGGAATGACTTGCAATATTTTACTCATTTGAGTAGTAACTTTTGCAATATATGATTATGATGCTTTATGTAGTCATGTGTACACTGCGGGCCATATTAACACTTTGGTTCGTAGGATATGCCTCCATGTGGTCATTACCGCCACAAATCGTCGTTGAACTCACCACACTTATGCTTACCATAGCTCCAATAATCGCGATCCACATCTATACCAAATATTACTCAATTACTATATTTATATTCTCATTGGCAATGCATCCATATGATTATAAATTAATATAAATTACAACATTTCTAATAATTCCTTAAAATAGCTTTATGGCCTTACATCCAAAAAAAAAAAAATTATAAATAAAAATCCTAAATAATTTACGACAAATGTATTTAAATAATAAATCACTCATCACATGTACATGTACATGTTTATTTCATAAATAATAAAAATTACCAAATAATTAAAATAAAAGTTAAAGCTTAAAATACTTTTCAACCTTCTCTCGATGTCAATTGTAGGGATATTCGCACGAACTTTTCACAGGAAATCGTCTTGCCCAGCAGAAATGCACTTAGGCCCCAGGATCGAACTTGAAATTTTTTTCTTCTCTCTTTCATGTAATTTTCGAAACTACGAAGTAGTAGCCCCTGCAGTCCCGAAATAGACCCTGACAGTTCTTAAAAATATCCATAAAATCTAGGTAATTTTCTTCCACCGAAAGTCCCGAAACTGCTATTGTTATGCGCAAACTGCAGTGCATTTTTTGTCACTACAGTTGCGTAGATTCTAGCGGAATAACGAGCAGTTTTTATGTCCCTGGAACAGCCACCTGCAATCCGTAATAGAATTTCGACCTATTTTTTCATCAAAACATATCAGCATTAGTATTTGTTTTAAAATTTATAATTTATAAACTAAGACTACAATTTTTTTAATGAAATACTTTATATTTGAAGAGATATTTAATTTTTTAATCGAAATAGAACTTTTAAGATTTTGTACTCAGTCGCTTATTCCCATTTTAGCTTGATAAATTTCAGATGAACAAATTCAAATTTACAATAAGATGACTAAATTTATTTCCGCTTGGGCTTAAATGAGCCACTCTTAATAATTTTTGGAATTTTAAGTAAATTCCGCAAGAAACAATTGGATGACTTGCACTGTTCTCTTTGTATTTAATCATATTTTTTGGGTCATAAACGGGTCGATATCTTGGACCCGTTTATCTTGTTCTGAATTGGGTCTTGTCTTGTTAATTCTTAACTGGACTTTAACTGAAAGCCCAAACAAAGAAAAATAACGTGTTCTCACGTGTTTAAATTTTGATAACCATAATGATAGTTGATTCTTAATTGATAGCCCATGCTTTAATATCTTAACAACTTTTTAGTGGTTGGTGTTAGTAAGTGAGATCTATTAGGATTATACTAAGGATGTTTTTAGTTATTTTCTTTTGCCCAGAAGGTCAAATTATAAGAATAATTTAGTTCTTTTATTATTATTATTATTATTTAAAGAATTTGATTATGTGTAAAGGTTTACCAAAATAACTTCCATACAATATGATACAATATCCCAGGATGCGAATCGGACTAATCTTTAGATTCCAATTAACACAAGAAATAGCACCTTGAAATTGCCCAATTCTGATCACTTTCAAACTGTTTTTTTTTTTTTTATTTTTTTTTTTAATAAAAAAATCTGACAGGATTTATTCCCTTCCTATATTCAGCAAAATCTAGTATCTCAAGCTTGACATGGCCATTGGCAATTTACTTTTCCTTGGAATTTGATTCGTACTATTGCAATGTCTAATGTGATGTGAAATAAGAGGGACGGTGGCGCCAGACACTAATGTATAAAAGCAAATGAAGGGTCAACGAACATTAAAACACAAAAAAGATACAATATATAATTATAATCTGTTTTTTTCACATTAAACTTTCAGCATACATATAAGGAAAAAAAGATCCAGTAAGAGAGAAAGAGATACAGAGAGAATGCAAATGGCTCTTAATTGTATATATCGATGATCCCTTTTGGAGAAATTTCGGCTGAATTCCTCCGAAAATTTTCTCAGTGTATTCAAGTTCCTAGAGTTAAGGGACTCTTTGTTTGATTAACCGTCAGCAGCTCAGCTGGCCCATCAATGTTATTATCATAAACATTAATTGATTTTTTTGTGATGGGCAATTCTTGTGCAGCTGCTGTTTTCTCATTGGTAAATGATGCTGCTGAGCTTGGAGGATCTTTGCTTTTGCCCCACACCACAGTGTAAAGTCCAAACACAATGAGAATTGCTCCAAATATGCTGAAATTGTATATCACATCAAGAGTTATTTTCGAATTATGATGTAGTGTTAAATTGAATTTGTATTAAAATTCGAATTAACAATCAAGAGATGAAGTGAGATTCACGTTAAATAAATCATGACACTTGATTCATTGCTCACCAAAAATTTAACTCAGCAAAAACAGAAAAATATGGTAAATTTTGGGTATTGTATGTGTATAAGTTTACCTTCCAAGATGGACTTGCTCAGCCAAAATAATGACTCCTAAAGCGGCTGTAATGATCATGCATAAAGGGCTAAAAGAAGTAACAAAAACTGGTCCTTTTAGTTTTATTACAAAACCTTGCAAATAATATGCAATTCCTGAGCATACCACTCCCTGCAAAATTAATTAATCAATATGTCAATCAAGCTTTGTCAAGTTTGTGTGTAATTTTCTAAAACACAAGAAATTTAAATTAATAAAGAAGGCTCACTGAGTAAGCAGCAGCGAAGAGCTTTGAGTCGAATCCAATTTTCCAGGCACTCAAGTCACGTTCCATGATCAATGACACTGCTGCACCTTCCACCACGCCCATTAAGCATATCAAAGTTGCTAAAGACAGCGATGCTGGGTACTTTTTTAATGTAAATGACTGTTTCATAGTGACAGCGTTATTAGTACAAGAGATTTGGAGTTCGAATTAATCTTGCTGACAGACACGAGGGAAGTATAATTAAGTTTATTTATTTTCTGCTTACTTGCAATATGAAGAAGCCGGCCCAGCCACAGCAACTGCATATAAGCATTAATGTGCCAGTGAAAAAATGCTGGCCACTTGAATCATCACTGGTTCCATGGAGGCTAGCTCCTCCTGACTTTATGAAATTTACAATGGGGCCTTTGTACAAAGTCATAACCATGGCTCCTGCAACTGTTATGACAGTTCCAATAACCTTGGCTACACTGTGTAGCTTCTTCACATTGACAGTCTCTAACCTGTTGAGATGATTATTATTGCCGTATAATCCGGGGAAATTTTATAAATAAATAAATAAATTGAATATTTTTTTTATAGGGGTAATTTTCACTTCATTCCTTAGGGTTAGCATCAATTATTAATTGGGCATCATATTTTTAAAAAATGTTCACAAAGCTACCTTATGATTTTGATTAATCTCTTCACTAACAAACCCCCAATGAAACTTTTTTTGCCTTCAAATGTTACATTTAACATTAACAGAAACAACAGTTGAATGTTTTTTATATATTTTAAAAACGAGAACCAATTGAAAATAAAATTTAATTCATAAACCTAAGGACTAAAGAAAATTTATTCTTTTTATTAGAACATCAACTTTTTTATTTTTACTTTCATTATAGGATGATGACGTTGGATCCTTAAATTTAAACTGTGATGTAAATGATGTAACTGTCACAGTGGCCTTGATAGTGAAATACATATTATGTCAACAACATGTGACTCTAACTCATTATAAAAATTGGTGGTTCTGGTGGCCAATATAGCTTTTTCATTTGCATGGTTGTACACAAAAGATTATGATGCAAAGAATATGGGATCAATATGTACCTGAAAATAATAGCCAGTATAAAGGTAACGGCAGGAAGGATATTGAAAGTGGCAGATGCAAATGTTGCTGAAGTGTATTTCATTCCCAGGTAGTACAAATTCTGATCCAGCACTGGCCTGTTAATCCATATCAACAGTATTTGTTTTTTAAAAAAAAAAAAAAAAAAAAAAGAAACTAAACTTCCGTGAAAAATCTTAGATGCTCTGGAGTCATTACACCCTTTTAGTTATTAATTGTTACAATTATGAAAATATTTATATACACGTGGTAGTAAATTAATATATCAAGTAGTGCAATGCATCTAGAATATCTAGCTAAGAATATCTAGTCCTTTATGAGGTTTCAAAAAGACTAAAGTTTTTAAAAATTATGATGGATAGTTATTAGATAATAATTTAAATGTAAATGAATCTTAATTTTGCATTACTATTAAAATATGTATGGTAAAAGATAATGAAAAATTGAGCACAGCATAACAAAAGTTTAACTCGACAATGAATTCAAAATCAATGTAAACCTCATCATACCAGTAGAAAGAATTGAAAAGATTATAAAAAAAAAAACATGAAAAAGGGGTAGAATTATTACTCAAGGAAACCAAGAACCAGTATCCTTAGAAAAACTGAAAGTGTCAGCTTTGGCCTTACTTTCCTGCAAAATAGAGAAAAATAAAACAATAAATTAAGTTCATCAACTAGCTAAAAATGATTTGAACGTAGGTAACAAAGAAAATAAATACATTTTATGTATGTAAAGATTGAAGAACCTTTCGAGTATGAAAGCGAAAGGTGCCAAGACAAGCGTGGCAACCACGTGGCGATAAACAGCAAGGACATAATGACTCATGCCTTGTTTCAAAGAAACCATGGTGATGATGTACATCCCTGCATAGCCAAATTGCAAGGAGACCATTGCTAGATAAGGTTTTATTTTGTTAAGAGCTAGCCAAAATGAAGCAGATGATACTTGGTCACCCATCTCTCTCTCTCTCACAAACACAACAAGTACTTTTCTTTCAACAACTTCTATTGTTTTTTTGGCACTAAAGAGGAAGTGTCCTTATATATAGACAAGTAAAAAAAGGACTACACGTATAAGCTAACTAAAGCAAATAAGCATTTCAACACTACACGTATACATGTCTAGGGAAATCACTTACTATTAATCCATTTTAGATTCCCTTATCCAATAACAGGGAAAAAAAAGGACCCATATTCTCATCAAGCAACTACAATCCTGGCTTTGGTGATAGAATAAAAAAAAAAAACAATAAAATAAAAAGTAAGACAAGAGTTTCTGTACCTCTATATGAAGTGATGTCAGCTTTTGATTTCTTTTAAATTTTTTTAATTTGTTTTTATTTCAAGTGGGGATTTGATTCATTGACCACCAATTAATTTTCAGGTTGAGTGCTCTAATGATGATTTTTATCCTATAAGTTTTATTGGTTTGTTGTGACGTATGAATGTGAGTGATATTAAGAGTGGAAACCATTCCTAAAAAAATATGTTAAAATTATTTTCAACTTATGAATTGATCATGGAGTCTCATTTTACTTGTGATTAATTACATTTTGACATTTACTAAAGTAAAATCTTAGTGATGGGGAGATTACAAAACCTATAATTTTGTATGGCAGTTACACTAATTTTTTTCAAATTCATGAAGTTATCATAATGCCAAATCTATCGTTCCAGGAAACATAATTATTAGTACTATGATTATTTATTTTTTTATTTTCTTATATTCTTGAAGTTTATAGGTTCGTTGATGTTTTTTCTGTTTTCTATTTTTCAAGAGTCTTTATATTTTTTCTAAGGGATAAGATTTAGTGTGTCCCAGTGAATCATGATTCAGTACTAAACTGAATTTGTATTAAAAATGATTTATCTAATGTGAGTCCCCCGTGGACCTTAATTATCCTCGAAAAATTGAAACAGTTTTCAGTAAAAACTCAACTCTCCTAATTCATCCCTAATAAGTTTTTCCTAATTCTTTTCAGGTTACCTAAATTAATAAAAGTATTGACATCCAGAATTAGTGAAGCTGTCCTGAAACGAAGAATAAAAAATACTTTTGGAAAATAAGTAACTATAAGAAAACATGAAGGGACAAAATTCCAGCAAAAAAAGGCAGGTGCTCTCACGTTAGGATTCCAATGAGAGAAATAATCGAAGTTGGTGGAATCTCATCTTACAAATGGGAAGCATTGTGTGTGTGTGTGTATATATATATATATATGCCAAGCAAGTGCTTGTAGCTGGTAGGCAAAGCATAAAGAACAAAAATATTTTCATGTGAAAAAAAATGAATCTTTATTTTTCTGTATATTTTGAATATATGTGGTTAAGAATAATCTGCTAACCTATATGGCAAGCAATATTATACCAAATTTGCCTTTTCTTTGCATGGTTACTCATTATACAATATAAAACAATTGGCCATGGAATGAGCTTTCTCAATTTTCATGTCTCTCTAAGTAAATTTCCTATTTTTACCTTTTTACCTTTTTTGTTGGTCCCCTCTCTCCTGAGTCAATCATTTTAAGTAGGAAAATTCTAGATTGTAAGGGGTATCACGCATGTTAAAATATTAAATAAATGATAGAATTATATTTAATATAATTACACATAAAATATGTGAAAGTGATTTTATTAAACCACCGTGAATTCATGATGGTGGTGTAATTTTTATTTATAGTAAACATGTATTGTGATTAGATTTACAAGAGGAGTAATCTTAAAATAGTTACACAAATATATCTTATCATAACCAGAATTTAAATTATGCTTGTATGTTATCCATATCCACACGGTTATCATTATCATCTGCCCTCAAACTTTGCGGCAGATCTAGGACGGTGAGTTTGGATCAGAAAAATATAAATAATGATTTTGATAAACTCTTCGTGAAGATATCTGCAACCTGAAGCTGTGTGGGTATGTAATGCACTTGTAATGTCCTTGAGGCAATCAATTCAGGAACAAAATAATAGTCAATGTCGTTGTACTTTAAATGCCGATATGTATCTGGATTATTACTGAGGAATTTTTTTTTTTGGTCATATAAAAGTAGTGGTGGTTTAGAGTGGAGGACACGTAGATTCCGGAAAAGATGGAAGAGCCATTTAACTTCAACCGTAGTTAGAGCCAAGGCTCTATAATCAGATTCGCAGCTAGATATGGAGATTGTTGTTTGTTTATGGGCACTTCAAGAAATAAGACTGTTTCCTTAATATATTGCATAGCTCGAGGTGGAACGATGAGTATCCGGACAACCAGTCCAATCGGCATCAGAATATGCAACAAGGTCAGTGGAAGTAGACGGAGTAAAGAACAGGCCATAGAACATGGTTCCCTTGATATACCGTAGGATCCGTTTGACTGCTTGATAATGGACAATAGTTGGTGTTTGCATGTGTTGACTGACAAAATTAATTGAATGTGAGATATCAGGTCATGTGATTATGAGATCCTAACCATTGAGTGATAATGTGTAGGATCATGGAACATTGTGCCATCAGAGGAGAGATGTTGAGTAAATAACATTGGAGTCGTAATGGGTTTGCAGTCGACTAGATCAGCAGGTTGAAGAATTTCTCGGGCATACTTGACTTATGTGAGATAAAGCCCCATTGTCGTCTGATGGGCTTCGAGGCAAAGAAAATATCTCAATGTTCCTAAGTCTTTTGTGTAGTATTCCTTTTGCACTGAAGCGAGAAAATCATCAAGGAAGAATACTTGTTGGTAATTATCTCACATATGAAACCATGAAATCATCAAGGAAGAATACTTGTTGGTAATTATAATCACCAATGAAACCATGCTCGTGGTGCTTGCTTGAGTCCATAGATTGCACGCTTGAGACGATAGATATGTGTAGGTTTCTGATGATCAACATACACTCGAGGTTGTTCCATCTACACTGCTGGAATATGTGCCCTAGAACTTCATGTAATATAAACAGGATTATATTTTATGAAATAAAAAGATGAATTATTCATTTATCAAAGTGTTTGTTTAATATCGCATATTGTAAATTATCTTGTTTACCCTAAATTACTCATGTGCCTTCAGACTTAGTGTATGAGTGTCATACAGAAGAGGATTTAAGTCTGAATTTAGTAATCTAAAATAGTCCATAGAGAGCAAACAGAGCGGGTGTAACACCCTAATTTTTTTTACCTATATTTTAATTTATTAATTTTAGTGGGTGGAAATTTAGGGACTAAATTGTTTAGTTTGAAAAAGTTTGGATTAAAATTGATCAAATGGGCAAGTTGAGGGAGAGAAGTGATAATTGCCTTATTTGTATTAAAAAAAATTGCATTCTTTTTCTTTCATATCCCTGCCACCATCTAGAGAGAGAGAGAGAGAGAGTGTGTGTGTGTAACAGGCGAGAGAGAGAAAGAAAAGAAAAGGAAAAAGAGAGAAAAAGTGAGAGTTTTGTTCTCGATCCATCTGATCTGGAGCCTATCTCGACTGGGTATTTAAGGGAAACGTAGATCTCGATAAGGGGATCATGTTGACGGTAGTTTCATGTTGGGAAACTTCATATTTTCGTAGATATTCCGGTAAGGAACTTCTTATGGTTTTTCTTGATTTTCCGTTGATCCGGAACTCCGTTTGACAAACCGTCAGCGGCATTGGAACATGGTGGGGGAGACGAACATTCGGCCACCGGAAAATCTGGATTCCTGCCAGTGTGTGGCACTCACGCGCCTAGCGCAGTGGCGGGTGAGGCTCACGCGTGGCCAGGATGGGGGGCGTGGCTCCCAAGTGCCGAACAGTATGTGGCCGCCGACGTCCGGAGTCTTCCTCCATATTTTTCCGACCATTTCGAGTAGTAACGGACCTCCGAATCTTGATTTACGTATAATTTATCATTAAATTCGGTTTATGCATGTTATGTGTTTCGAAATGTAAACAGCTTTAAAGTATGATTAATTTACATGCTTAGAATGATTACCTTATGGTTGGAAGCGAATGAAAAATTTAATCGGAAAATATGGTCGTGTAAGATTATGTGTGGGAAGCTATTGTAAGCCCGTGATTTGGGCTAGTGATGTTGAATTGAATTTTGGATGTGTATTGTTGCGAATAGAATATGAATTTAAGTTGAGGATTATGGATTGTATGATGAAAGTTCGTATTATAGACAGAACCTTGCCGAAATTTTGTTAGAATTTCAAGCGCGATCGAGTTACGTTTCCTGCATATTCTTTCATCTATTCTAGTTAGGATTATGTTCTTTATCGTAAATTCATTTGTCTCTTTAGGTGATCGTGATACCATTGGCAGGGACAGTTCTGTTTCCTAGTTTCATTTCTTTGTTGTCAGCTCACCAGGTGCGTGGATAAGCTTGTAACATTGATGTTTTCCAAAGTATATAGTATATATGTTTTCTTAAATGAATTTTCAAGATAATGCATAAAATGATTTAGTTTTAGAAAGTTTATTTTTTGCTATATAAGAATGGATCGAATATTGATTATGTTGAAATCATGAGTTGTGATATATGAGAGATTTGCATGGTTTGAGATATATGAGCATGTATTTTAGAAATGAATTGCCTTGAGACGAGGTCTAAGTTGCCAGTTTTGCTCCGGATGCCAGTTATTTCCGTGGGGATGCCCCATGTTTCCAGTTTTTCATATTGTCACGAGTGTGCGTATATATGAATGAAAAACTATATTTTTAAAGAGTATTTTTGTGCAGAATGAGATTTATAAGAAATGAGATTTATGATTTCAAGTAAATATTTTATATATATCAGTTTACAACTTTATGTATTTATTTATATTATGAAAGACTTATTTGATCTGCCTTGTTACTTGTTTATCCACGACACTAAGTTGTGATCCATTGCCTTAAGCGTGAGCTTACCTCTTCTTTAAATTCTATATGTTAAGCAGATTAATAGATCTTTCTTTTGTCATATGCTGTTTCATCATAATTTTTTGCCAGTAGAGAAAGGTTGTGCCAACAGTAGAGTATATTTTGTTATATTTTTTGGATTAAGGTTTTAGACGTCTCCCTTGTATGTATTATTATTTGGTTATAGGCACTGAGCCTATATTTGATATTTGGAGTATTTATATTTTATCATGGATTTTCTTTTTGAGTTGGATCATGGAGATCTTATATATATGATGAGATTTATTTAATTTAGATTTTGCTTTTGTATATGGAGGATTAGTTTGTTTTATAGGGGAAACTCTGTTTGTTTCGTGTCTCTGTTTCACCCCTACCCTACCTAAGGGGATGGGTGTGTCATTTAATGGTATCAGAGCACTAGGTTCTTATATTCTGTAGATATTTCATTTACTTAATTAGTTATTATATGTCTATCAGCAGTTGATATCTTCATGTGTTTTCAGATGCCTTTGCGTTTCAGAGTTTGAGGTGTTGGGATTTATGCCCTAGAGCTTTATGTGTTGTAAACAAAATTATTTATTGAAATAAAACATGCTTTATTAATTTATCAAATTTGTTCGATTTAAATCGCATATTGTAAATTGTCTTGATTATCCTTGATTACTCCAGTACCTTCAGCCTTAGTGTATTAGTAGTATATACAACATGATTTGAGTTTGAAGTTAGTAATCTAAAATAGTCCATAGAGAGCAAACGAAGTGGGAACTTTGTTTATGGTTTATCTATAGTTGCGGTCCATTCTATATATTAATATAACGACTTTGATCTGAGATCGTTCATATAGTGACATGGGAATGAAGGCACCTTGTATGATGTGATCATATAGGACTGTACCCAGATAAATATGAATATCTTTTTAATATCCGTTAATCGTAGAAATTCATTTCATCTACTAGATGGTCATATATGGATTGATCTTAATCCTTAGTGTACTACGAACTCGTGAATGTCGGGCTATGTCCTTTGATTTACTATGGTGAGGTTGGAAGAAGCATTCCTGGCCAATAACTACATATTTTGGGGATATGGTTTGGTGTGTAGTTGGGAACGTTTCACATAGATTTTGAATTCACTCCTTCTTGCGAGAAGCAGATGAATATCTTGCTTAAGAGTTGATTCGGTACTTGAACAAAGAGCGCTCATCTTTCTATTGAGAATATAAAGAATTATATTCATAACAGTTATGAATAAATTGTTCATTAGAGAATCATTCAATTTAAATTGTTCATTAGAGTTGATTCGATACTTGAACAAAGAGCGCTTATGAAGATCCTATATATATGATAAGATTCATTCAATTTAAATTTTTCTTTTGTATATGGAGGATTAGTCCATTTTACGGGGGAAACTCTGTCTGTTTCGCGTATCCATCTCACCCCTACCCTACTAAATGGGAAATGTGTGACAACATGTACTTTTTTTGCGGTTTATCTATAACTGCGGTCCATTATATAATTGTATAACGACCTTGATCCGAGATCATCCTTGTGGTGACATGAGCCATGTTCTGTACAAATAGTGATGCTATGGGTCATAATTGTCCAACAATCTCCCACTTGGCCTATAGCCAAGCACTCAAGTGTCCTACACCCGAACTATGTACGGTTCGCTCAAACTTCTGGTGAGGAAATGCTTTTGTCAGCGGATTTGCAGTGTTATCATCTGATGCGATTTATTCGATCATCACATCGCCACGATGTATAATCTGAACGAATCAGATGAATATTTGAAGTATATATCTGGATCGTTGATGAGACCATTAATTCTTTAGCCTGTGTTGTAGCCTAGCTCAGCTGCTAACAGAACTACTCCTAATCTAATTAGGATTATTAAGATCCAAATGGATTCTATTGCTGCCTCAACTGCTGCAATATTCTGTTTTTGTTGTTTATTCGGTAACAGTATCTTGCTTGGAAGATTTCCAGCTCATTGTTCCGTCATTCAAACTTTATAGTACCTTTGTTACGACTTATAGTCGTTATAATCGGTTTGGAAACTTGCAGCAGTGAACCCAGTCACTTCAAGTTCTCATTCTCCATAGTAGAAGAAAGCATCCTTCATTCATCTAAGATACTCAAGGATGTTCTTAACATCAATCCAATGACTATCACTTGGATTGGCCCGATTGTGACTCCATATGCTCAAAGCATATGAGACACCAGGTCGCGTGTATTTTTGAATGTACGAGTTCTCGGAGAGTACCAAAAACTTTTAGATCTATCCCAGTAGATCTTTATTCCTAGAATAAAGGTTGTTTCTCCCAATAATTATACAGAGAATTTTTCATGAAAGCCAAGCTTTCACCGATTATATTATTGGAATATCATTTCTAAGAAATGACATGTCATCATTACTTAGGACATTCACTGTCAGTGCGCTCCCACTAACCTTCTTATATACACAAGAATCATTTTCGTTTTGAATTAAATCATATACCATTATGATTATATCAAAACGATAATTCCAAGAACGCAATGCTTGATTCAATCCATAAATGGATCGAATTAACTTGCAAACCTTGTTTGCTCATTTTGGTACGACAAAATCGTTAGGATGTTGTAAACATCCTGCAAAAGGTTTCATTTTAAGGAAAGCGATTTTGACGTTCAGCTGCCATATTTCATAAATGAAACATGCAGCATCAGCAAGTATTATCCAAATGCATTTAACAATGGCAACAGTTAAAAGGTTTCGTCGTAATCAACACAATGTTGATAACGATACCTTTTCGCTATAAGCCTAGCTTTGTACGTTTGTATGTTGCTATCCATGTATGTCTTCCTTGAAGACTGATATAGTACCAATAGGCACAATGCCTTTCGGTACAACAACCAGTGTCTAAACTTGGTTGGTACATATGGAATCCATTTGGGACATCATGGCACTTTGCCATAATAGGGAGTCGATACCTTGTATCACTTCCTCATGTGTAGTCAGTTCGCATTCCTCAATAAGATTGACATCTTCATGAGGTGAGATCAGAAACTCATACCACAGGTTGTTTTCTGACTCTCTCCGGCTTACACGGTTCTTGTGTATTCAAAGATTATTGGTATAGTTTCATCCTTGATGAACTATTTATGTTCCATTAAGGAATCCGTGTCTGGAATAGTATTACTCTGATTTTCATCGAGTTTTACTTACCTCCCACTTACCAATGTATATCGGTATTCCTCTTAGGAAAACTGCATGGTGAGCAACAATTAAATTGTTCTCATGTGAGTTGTATAAGTACTATACTTTGGTTTCCCTAGGATAACCTACAACTTAGGCACTTATCCGATTTGGGTTCTAGTTTGGTATCATCCAAACATATGCCCAGCATTCCCAAATCTTCAGGAATGAGAAAACCCGGTTTCTTTCCTGTTCATATCTAATATGAAGTCTGTCAAACAGATTTTCATGGAACCTTATTCAAAATAAGTGTTGCACTGTTTAATGCGTATCCCTTGAAGGAAAATGGTAGCTCAGAGTGACTCATGATTAACCTTATCATGTCCAATAAAATTCAGCTTCTCAGTTCGGACACACCGTCAAATTGAGGTGTTCCGGGAGGAGTCCTCAGTGAAAGAATATTATACTCTTTCAAGTATTCAAGAAACTTATTGCTTAAGTATTTTCCATCATGGTCTAATCATGATGTTTTAATACTTTAATCGATCTGTCTATCTACTTCGTGTCAAAACTCTTTGAATTTATCAAAAGTTTCTGATTCGTGTTTCAAAAGAAACACATAACCATAACACGATGCCACATCCGTAAAGGTTACGAAGTATTCATATCCACCTCTAGCCTAGCTAGATATGGGCCCACTTACGTCACTATGAACGAGGGCTAACAGATCGGTGGCACTTGTACTTTTATCAAGTAAAAAGTGTCTTAGGCACTTTGCCTAATCAACTAGATTCGTAGACATTATTTGAATAGGATCAAATCCGTCCTAGTATCCACTCTTCAAAAGTGTGGATATACGAGTCTTGTTTATTGTGTCCCAGACAACATTGCCACAAATAAGTCTCATCTGATTAAATCAGGTTGAGCTATTTGTTTGTCATGTCATACGTTTGAGATTCATTTATATTCAAAATATAAATATTGTTATTCACATTTAATATGTTTATCTCAATATCATCTTTATAAAATAAAACACTTTAGTGTTATAAAATATAAAGGTATACCCACAACGGGTTAAACCCTGATATAGAGATAATGTTCTAGTCAAACTAGTTACATTATAACATTTTCCTAATTTAAGTACACACCTGAAGGGTAGTTCCTAAACTTAGGTTTCTACGGTTAAAACAGCGATTGTCGTCCCGTTTCCGATTCACAGATCAATCTCATCTGAAGTCAGTATCCTGCTTGTCAGCAGATTCTGCACATCAGTACATATTTATGTACCACATTTAGTATCTAAAATCCAATTTTAATACTAGTAGTGAACATGTTTATGACAAACATATTTGAAGTCGGAGCCTTGCACCGTATTCAATTCCTTCATGTCTGCCTTGTCCAAATGGCAGTCACCCTTCCAGTGACCTCGTTTGCCACAGTTTAGGCAAACATTTTGGGATATGTCATTTATCTATCCAGAAGATTATAATGACTTTGCCTTTGCCCCCTTTTCCACACCCCATAAGCCTTTTGCCAAGCCATGGCCTTCTGGAATATCGAAGTAAAATGCGCCTTGCGCTTCTTGCCTTATTGTAAACTTTGGCTTTTCTTCTTGAGTATAGCCATTAACTCTCCAAGAGTTTTCTATTGCAATTTGTACTTCTAAGATCTAAGGATATATCTATGAAGATCCTTCAATGTCAATATCATACTATAAGGATCTAATCCTTAGTTCTGACTAAGAAATTAAGGAGTGTATTTGGCAAGCATAATGGATTAAGCACTTAAGTTATCATCACATGAATCTTCCAAAGATCATGCTCTACTATTTTCTCAACTCCGGGCTTAGGCCCAAGATGTTATTCTATCAAATAGAATAACTTCTCAGTTCCCAGGACTATCCTGAGGTTTTATTCCCAATTTGAAAATTAAAACCATTTAAAATATTTTCACCCAGTTTGATATTTTAAACGCTAATCTTTCAGTTATCTTGATTGCTATAGTCCAACTATCCAATCAACGATTTTAGGTACTATTTATTATAATGATTACTATAGTCTAACTATATAATCAACTATAATTTAATAGGTTAAATTCAATTATATTGATTACTATAATCCAATTATAAAATCAACTATTAATTGAAGTAGTTTGAATACAGTCCAACAGTTCAATTAAAACAACGATTAAATATTAGTCCAACTAAAATATTAATTACGTATTGACGAAAAATTGAAATGAGCGCGTATGGCAAGTAACTAAACGAATATTGCAAATTTAATACTTGCCTCCCATTATTTTTCGGCGAGCCTCAAACCCTCTGTTGAGTACTCGGGAAACCTTGTTTCCTAGTGGGCTAGGATCCCGTTAAATAACACACAATCTTGACTTTGGCCAACAAATTGTATGATAATTAACTAGGTAGATCTCTAAGATCAATTGGATCCCATCCAATTCCTAGATCCAGTAGGTTGACATCCAAGTCCGAAACATATATCTTATATATATCAATATATCCAATATATTCCCTTACCGTTTTCCTCTGAATCAATTAAGCCTTGGCTTTGGCACAACAAACTTAATGATCCCAGTTAAGCGTAACCCATTGACCTTGGAAAGCTTCGTAATCGATGTCGATGGACAAGAAGTGATCTTGACTTTGGCCAACAAATTTCAACTTGGGCAAGACACCGATATGGAACAAAGCTTTCATGATTCAAACACATCCGCGACGGACAAAGGTCTTGACTTTGGCCAACAACCCAGTGCCAGTCTTGGATCTTGAGTAAGAATCACTCAATGGAAGGAAATACGCTTAATATGTATTGAGGGTTTTTTCGCGTAATTGGCAACCAATTAATTATCTTTGTTAAGGTCTCATCATCATACACCTTAAACATGCATTCTAAACACATAATAAGGCACGTAAATAAATATAATAATGATATGCAGATGGATACTTAACACATTGTTCCTAGAACAAATCTCTCCATTTCCTCTCTCCCGCTAGCACAAGTATTACTTCTACCCAATTACATAACACTTCTAAAGAAACCTCATTTACTTTGAGGGGAATAGGTGAGAAGAGAAATACAAAGAGTCAAGAGGTAATAGGTTGGACACGCAGGTCCAATTAATAAATTCTAAATTTATTACAACAATTTCCAAAATTGCCCTCTCCCATCTAATATCCATCTGATATGCATCATTCATACATCGCATCCGTGTATTCACACAAGCATGTTATCAATCAATCTAATCCAATTAATTAATCTGAATTTAATGACCATCCAATGTTCAAACAACGATTTGATTTTGCGCGAATCAAACTCGTTTTGCGAATAAGTACTCAAAGTACGAATTCTTGAATTATATTAAACTACAACATTAAATCCAATTTAATTTGTATTTAATACTAATTCTATATTTAATTCTAAATTAAACAATTACACTTTTTAATGTGCCTTTACGACTTAGATTCTAAATCTAATCGTACAGGTCTCAAAGCCCAATTAACATCTAATGTCAATTTAATTAAAGTCCAATGGGCTTTTAATTAATTTCATAAGGCATGGACTTTTGGTCAATATGGGTCAAACCCAAATACCAAAGCCCATTTAAGGAATCACCTTTATTTGCCAAGAAACCAATTTAGGCCCATTAGGCCCAATTATTATTAAAGGTCCATTAAGTCATAATTGGACTTTATGGATATGGTTTTGGGCCCAATTGGTTCCAACCAATTAGCCTAAACCAAACTTCGCCCAACCAAGCCCATTAAGCCCAATTACAACTTTACAAGCCCAATTCCAAATTTGGCCCAATTAATTAAATGACCAAAATTCCAAATTTCATAATTTAATTAACCTAAAGTGTATGTCATAATTAATTACTCAAATTAATATTTCCAAAACACTAATTTACTCACTTAATTATGCTCATTATCATCAAAACATCTCCAACACATTTGAATCAAAAAATCATATCATTTTACATGCTACATAGTCACAACATTTTAAGGGTTTTATTGTCGATTCGGTTTCAATCCAATTAAATCCACAATCAACATTTCCCAAATGATTTCAACTCATCCAATGATCAAAATAAAAAAATACCATGACTTAGGGCAACCTCAAAGTTTCGGCCAAGCCTCAATATTGGGGAAATTTGATCCAACTCAATTTTCATCAAATTGACCATGCATAACACTGTGTTATCATAATTTAAGCATACTCAAACAATCAATTTCACTCAAACATGCTCAAATCAATTTTGCCCAATTTTACCCTAATTTCAGTTTCATGCTCAAAATGGCTCAAGATACCACTGTTGGGTTTCTAGGTTAGTCCCAAGATCGATTCAAGCAATAAATCATGTGTGAATACTCAAAATAAGTATGGCGGAATCATACTTACATTGATCGGCTTTTGCGATGCGAGGAACAAAAAAAAATCCTTCAAGCTTTCGGCAATGGCTCCCTTTGTGCTCCTCTAATTTCGGTCAACTCCATGGATGAATCTCCAAGCTCCAAGCCTTGTGTGGTGATTCCATGCTCATGAATAGGTTTCCCTATCACCTTGGATGACTCTTCATGTGCTAGCATTGGAAAATTTGCCACAAATCTTCCATCTTTCTTCTTGTTATTCTCGGCCTTGCCAAGAAAATTGGGAGAGAAGCATTTTTGGCCCTTGGCCGAATAGAAGGGAGAGAGGAAGAGAATGTGTGTTGTGAGTATTTGGTTTTCAAAAAACCTAATACAAAAAATCCAAAGTCAAAAGTCTTTTAGGTATTTTCTTTCCAAAAGAAAATTGGAGGGAAAAGAATAATAATTACTCTCAACCACTTCCATCACCAAAAAGGTGACAACCATCACATCACTCAAAGTGATGTGACTTTATATCACTTGAATGACTAAAGATTTGATGCTTGATGTGACTTGTGGGCCGCACTTGAATTCGCAATGCGAGTAGGCCCGTAAACACTCCCGGGCTCGGTTTGCTAATTCTGAATTAACGAATTTTCCGTTGCGGCGTAATTAAATCAAATTAAATTAAATAATTATGCCTAGTAAAATTACTATTCACGTCGCTAATGAATGAATTCTAAATTAACTCGTTCGCCCGAATTAAAATCTAATTTTAATTCCGCGTCGAAATCTAATTTCGTATAATATATCAAATACATTATTTAATCGATTAATTCCAAATTAATCGTTCTCTCTCTTTAAATAATATTTTATCCCAGATAAAATATCTCCGTAATTAATCCCAGATTAATAAAGTGCGAGTCATACGTCATCGGTGAATCTTCGGGAAGCGACCCATGAGATCCCCAGATATGTTGGCAGTAAATCCGGTCGTCGGACTATCCGAACACGTACGTACCTAGTACTACGCTTTTATCGATTTTACAAGACATGGTTGGCTTCTAGCAAAACACCATGCCTACCCAATTCTCCAGAAATATTCTTAAAGGAATATGTAATCTTTATCAGGGGTAGTATACGTAGTATTGCGTATTGTGATCCAGCATCGGATGTCACGTGCTAGGCCTGGGGCTGGAATTGTGTCCTGCCCTGTATGAAGTACATATTAGATCTCTGGTAACTAGTCTCTATAATCGGATAAACATGACCTAGTCATAATATCCCGATAGCTGCAGCATAAAAGAGCACCAGTTCTGTATTCTACGTGATCATCATCTCTACTATGACTGGAGTGATACTTCTGTCTCGACATCACACCCAATACACTACGATTCTCAATATACCCAGAAGACGTACACAGAACCTGTTAAAGCCCTGGACGACCAAAACCAAAGTATATTGATTGTCGCAAGTATTAGCGGTGCAAGTCTCAGGTTAAGACCAAATACACCTACCTGATTCGGACTTCCATAGACACATAGTCATACTACCAATGGAATTCCGAGGGGTTTATCCAGAGCGAAGCTGTTTTCGTACCATCGGTAAACACAACCTCCTATTACACTTGCATGAGTATCCAATACCCAAATATTTGAGAACTATGCCGTTATGCTCCCACAACGTGCACAAGTGTATTACTAGTCTTTTACGCATTATCGATGTCCAATTTCGATAATACTCTGACTAGAGATATTTAATGATTAAACCTTCGTGGATTGATACTGTCTCATATCATCTCAATCCGGAACTAATCATATGGATCTTCTATCATTTATATATCTTGGTAATCTAATTACAAATAATAAAAGGGCAATTTCTTTTGTCACATAGTTAATTTGTACAACAACACCATGATCTGTATAAATAGTGATGTTATGGGTCATAATTGTCCAACACTGATAAACAGGAGACTGGCTTCAGTTGAGATCTACCTCCGAGTCGGAAACGGGACGAGAGTCACTGTTTTAATCGTAGAAACCTAAGTTTAGGAACTACCCATTGGGTATGTACTTAAATTAGGAAACTGTTATAATGTACATAGTTTGACTAGAAACATTATCTCTATATCTAAGTTTAACCCGTTGCGGGTATACCTTTATATTCTAGAACACTAAGTGTTTTATTTTATAAAGATGATATTGAGATAAACACATTAGATGTGAATAAAAATATTTATATTTTGAATATAAATGAATCTCATATGTATGACATGACAAACAAATAGCTCAAACTGATGTAATCAGATGAGACTTATTTGTGGCATTGTTGTCAGGGACACACTAACAGGACTCGTATATCCACACTTTCAAAGAGTGGGTACTAGAACGGATTTGATTCTAATCAAATGAAGTCTACGAATCCAGTTTATTGGGCAAAGTGCCTAAAACACCTTTTACTTGATAAAAGTGCAAATGCCACCGATCTGTTAGCCCTCGTTCATAGTGACGTAAGTGGACCCATGTCTAGCTAGGCTAAAGGTGGATATGAATACTTCGTAACCTTTACGGGCATCGCGTTATGGTTATGTGTTTCTTGTGAAACATAAATCAGAAACTTTTGAAAAATTCAAAGGGTTTCGTCACGAAGTAGACAGACAGACAGGCTAAAGTATTAAACCGTCACGGTTAGACCGTGGTGGAAAATACTTAAGCAATAAGTTTCTCGAATATTTGAAAGAGTATAGTATTCTTTCATAAAGGACTCCTCTCGGAACACCTCAATTTGATGGTGTGTCCGAACAGAGAAACTGAACTTTGTTGGACATGGTAAGGTTAATGATGAGTCACTCTGAACTACCATTTTCCTTCTAGGGATCCGCATTAAACAATGCAATGCTTATTTTGAATAAAGTTCCATGAAAATATGTTAGACAGAATTCATATTAGATATGAACAGGAAAGAAACTGGGTTTTCTCATTCCTGAAGATTTGGGAATGCTAGGCATATGTTTGGATGATACCAAACTAGAACCCAAATCTGATAAGTGCCTAATTTGTGGGTTATCCTAGGGTGACCAAAGTATAGTACTTATACAACTCACAAGAGAACAATTTAATTGTTGTTCTTCATTCGGTTTTACTAAGAGGAATACACATATGTAGTGGTAAGTGGTAGGAAAGTAAAACTCGATGAAAATCAGAGTAATACTATTCCAGACACCGAATCCTTAATGGAACACAAAGAGTTCATCAAGGATGAAACTGTACCACAATCTTCGAATACACAAGAACCGCGTAAGTTGGAGAGAGTAATAAAACAACCTGGGAGGTATGAGTTTCTGATCTCACCTCGTAAAGATGTCAATCTTATTGAGGAATATGAACTAGCTATGTATGAGGAAGTGATACAAGGTATCGACTTCTATTATGGCAAAGTGCCTTGATGTCCGAAATGGATTCCATGTATGCCAAGCAAGTTTGGATACTGGTTGATGTACCGGAAGGCATTTTGCCTATTGGCACTATGTGAGTCTTCAAGGAAGACAAACATGGATGACAACATACAAACGTACAAAGTTAGGCTTGTAGCGAAAATTATCGTTATCAACATTGTGTCGATTACGACGAAACCTTTTATCCGTTGCCATGTTTAAATCCATTTGGATAATGCTTGCTAATGCTGCAGATTTTATTTATGAAGTATGGGATATGGTCGTCAAAATCGCTTTCCTTAAACGGAAACCTTTTGGAGGATGTTTACAACATCTTGATAGTTTTGTCGTACCTAAACATGCAAACTAGGTTTGCAAGTTAATTCAATCCATTTATGGATTGAAGCAAGCATTGCATTCTTGGAACTCTCATTTTGATGTAATCATAATGGTATATGATTTAATTCAAAACGAAAATGATTCTTGTGTATATAAGGAGGTTAGTGGGAGCGCAATGACAATGATTGTCCTATATAATGATGATATATCATTTCTTGGAAATGACATTCCCATAATACAATCGGTGAAAGCTTGGCTTTCATGAAAATTCTCCATAGAATACTTGGGAGAGACAACCTTATTCAAGGAATAAGGATCTACTGGATAGATCTAAAAGTTGTTGGCACTCTCCGAGAACTCGTACATTGAAAAATATGTACTCGACCTGGTGTCTCATATGATTTGAGCATATGGAGTCACAATCAGGCCGATCCAGATGATAGTCACTGGATTGATGTTAAGAACATCCTTGAGTATCTAGACGAACTAAGGATGCGTTCTTAATTTATGGAGGAGGATAACTTGAAGTGACTGGGTTCACCGTTGCAAGTTTCCTAACCGATAAAAACGACTATAAGTCGATATAAGGATACTATATAGTTTGAATAACGGAACAGTGTGCTGGAAATCTTCCAAGCAGGATACTGTTGCCGAATAAACAACAAAATTGGAATATTATTGTAGTTGAGGTAGCAAAAGAAGTAATTTTGGATCTGTAAAATTCCTAATTAGATTAGGAGTAGTTCTGTTAGCAGCTGAGCTAGGCTACAACACAGGCTAAAGAATTAACGGTCTCATCAACGATCCAAGTATATAATTCAACTATTCATATGATTCGTTCGGATCATACATCGTGGCAATGTGATGATCGAATAAATCGCGTCAGATGATAACTTTGCAAATCTGCTGACGAAAGCTGTTTCTCAGTAGAAGTTTGAGCGACCCGTACATAGTTCAGGCGTAGCACACTTGAGTGATTGATTATAGGCCAAGTGAGAGATTGTTGGACAATTATGACCCATAGCATCCCTATTTGTACAGAACATGTGTGTTGTTGTACAAATTAACTATGTGACAAAGGAAAATGCTCTTTTATCATTTGTAATCAGATTACCAAGATATATAAATGATAAAAGTCCATATGATTAGTTCCGGATTAATAAGATATGAGCCAGTATTAATCCACTAAGGTTTAATCATTAAATATCCCTAGTCGTAGTATTATCGAGACTGGACATCGATAATACGGAATAGACTAGTATTGCACTTGTGCGCGTTGTGGGAGCATAACGTCATAGTTCTCATATATTTAAGTATTGGATACTTATGCAAGTGTGATATGAGGTTGTGTTTACCGATGGTACGTAAACAGCTTCGCTCTGGATAGACCTCTCAGAATTCCATTGGTAGTATGACTATGTGTCTATGGAAGTCCGAATCAGGGTAGGTGTATTTGGTCTTAACCTGAGACTTACATCGCTAATGCTGGCGACAATCAATATACTTTGGTTTTGGTCGTTCGGGGCTTTAACAGGTTTTATGTACGCCTTTTTTGGGTATATTGAGAATCATAGTGTATTGGGTGTGATGTCAAGATGGAAGTATCACTCTAGTCATATAGAGATGATGATCACGTAGGATGCGGAACTAGTACTCTTATGTATTGCAGTCATCGGGATAATAAGACTAGGTCATGTTTATCCGATTATAGAGATTAGTTACTAGAGATCCGATATATGCTTCGTACGGGGCAGACACAATTCCAGCCTCATGCCTAGCATGTGACATCCGATACTGGATCGCTATACGCATACTACGTATACTACGCCTGATACAGATTATATATATTCCTTTAAAGAATATTTCTGGAGAATTGGGTAGGCACGATGCTTTGCTAGAAGCCAACCATATCTTGTAAATTGGTAAAAACGTAGTACTAGGTACGTACATGTTCGGATAGTCCGACGACCGGATTTACTGCCAACATATCCAGGGATCTCATGGGTCGCTTCCCGAAGATTCACCGATGATGTATGACTTGGATATAATTAATCTAGGATTAATTATAAGAGAGAAAATTAATCTAGGATTAATTGCGGAGAGATTTTATCTGGGATAAAATTCTATTTAAAGAGAGAGAATGATTAATTTGGAATTAATTGATAAAATAATATATTCAATATATTAAACGAAATTAGATTTTGACCCGGAATTAAAATTGGATTTTAATTCTGGCAAATGAATTAATTTAGAATTAATTCGCTAACGACGTGAATAGTTATTTTGCTTGGCATAATTATTTAATTAAATTTGATTTAATTACGTCGCAATGGAAAATTTGTTAATTCGAAATTAGAGAACCCGAGCCCGGGAGTGTTGCGGGCCCACTCGGATTTTGAATCAAGTGGGGCCCACATGTCACATCACAAGTCACATCAGTAGTTAACTTTTCTAACTTTTTGGGTTGATGTAATTTGTTGGAGATTGCGTGCTTCTTACACAAGCTTGACTTGTACCAACTTTTTGGAAAATTGGTAAATGGTATTTGATTTTTGAAAAAATACACAACACACAATTTTACTCTCTCTCTCATTTTTGGTAATAGCCGAAACCTCCTCTCCTATCTCCATTGGAATTGCCGTGAGCCTAGGACTCATTGTTCTTGTTTTGTTTCAAAGTCATGGATGCTAGCACATCAAATGAGCTTACAAAGGTGATAGGGAAACCTATCCTTGAGCTTGGAATCAAAGATCAAAGCTTGGAGCATTGATTCAACATTCAAAGAGGAGCTTGGAGCACAACACAAGGGCTTGGCTGAAAACTTCAAGGAGCAGAGTTTTGTGTTTCAACTCATCCAAAATCCGATCAAAGTGAGTATTTTCACATTCTTACTTTGTTGTATTCACATGATTTCTTGCTTAATTTGATCTTGGTCTGACCTAAAAAACCCAACAGATATGGTCATGTTTCAGATAATATCTAGTCAGTGTGCGTGATTCAGACATTAGACACCTGGTTTTCCTTTCGCCAAGTGAGTTAGTTCCTGGACGCCGACGTGTTATGATTTTGTAAAACAAGCATTTTGAAACTTGATTTATATCACATAGATTAGTTTTATGATATGCTATGGTTGCTTCAATTTTCATTTTTCATGATATGTTGATTTATATTATGATATTTTGATATTTGATATTCCGATTTTACGTTACTTCTGATTTCTATATTTTCTAATACTTTCGATTTATGTTTTAAATGATATTTTTGGTTTATTATGTTTTTGAAATATTTTGAGAAACGATTTCAAATAACTTGGTTTACACATTTTGATTGGATGTTATACAATACGATTTCTGTCATGGTATTTGTATGATGATTTTATGGATTTTAACCTAATGTGGCGTCTGTTCTGGGGTCTAGACCATCAGAAAATGGCTAACCCACTATTCTCTGTTGACATGGTGATGTGTTCTTGTAGGAAACGCTTTCCTTGCACAGCGGAACTATTTAGGCACACTGATCAGACTTGAAATTTTTTTCTGCCATTCCCTTTGAACTGCCGAATGTTACGGCCACCACCACTGAAATACGTGGACTATGGCTGTGTTTTTGTTCTGATTTTTCACTTGAAAACAGCCCCAACACAGCCCCAAAACACCACAAAATATTCCCTAAAAAAGGGGATTAAAACGAAACCAAACTGAGTCTCGTTTCAACAAGGAAGGGGCGGCACTGAGGAAAACGAAGCCTCACTACCGTGTGCAAAGAATAACAAGAAGAATATGATGATATGTTCGAAACCACAAGTCTTCCGAGCTATGTCTCGTTACTAACGGAAACTTGTGTGGGCAAGACTCACAATATTGATCCCTAAACTATTTAGAGATTAATTCACACAACAACTTTTGTACTTTTGATTTTTGTTTTTTTTTGTTCTTCTTTTTCTTTTCTCAACAATTGAGAGGATTTGGAGAAGAAGAAGATGGAGGCTAGGTTAGAGAATGAGAGCTCTAGGCAAAAGGAAAAAAAAAATCCTTTTATACCTAGGTTTATTTGTTTCCAAAAACAAATGAAACCTTACATATTCCACACCCTGTAAAATTCGGCCATGATGGTTATTTACTTTTAATTTTGTAACATCAACCTTTATTACTATAATAAAAGATATGTTACAAAAATAAAAAGTTGTAATTGCCTTTCATAAAGTGCAATTACTAAAACCATTTAAAATCCTTCCAAAAACTATTTTTGGAAAATCAAAAATCAAATCTATATTTATTAAATTATATAAATAATATAATTTAATAAAATGAAATTAATAATCATCAAATAATTATTAAAACTATATACTAACTTTTTAATATATAGTATCAAGTGTGACATAAAATATTATTAATCATAATTATTAAAACTATATACTAACTTTTTAATATATAGTATCAAGTGTGACATAAAATATTATTAATCATTAATAATATTATACCTTTGTGAGTATATAATTGGACTATCCAATTATACTAAATCTGCTATAGTAGCTAGCACGGGGACCAAATGGACCTACGGTTTCGAGCTCCAATAATCTAAAAATACTAATGAAGCTCTTAATTAAATATTCTGAATTATTAACTCTGAGTTATTCCACTAAAAACCTGAAGTTACACTCTCATTGCCGCAGATGATATATTAAGCCGAACCAAGTCGGTGTCCATCGATATAGTCACTACATACGAATTAACCCTTCACGAGTATCTTGTAATTAGAGCTGGGTCATAATGTCAGTTATACCCCTCTAATTAGTTATACCTTCAGTGCCATTTATTCTCTAATGAAAGATTTATTCATAACCATTATGAATTTCAATCTTTCTATTTATAATAGAAAGACTTGAGCGCTCAAACCTGTTCAAGTACCGAATCAACCCTTAAGGAAGATACTCCTCTACTTCTCGCAAGAAATAATGAACTCCATATCTATAAAAAATGTGCCCACCTACACAACAGACTATGCCCCCAAAGTACGTAGCTATTGGTCGAGACTGCTACACCAACCTCACATTTTTAAATCAAATGACATAGCCTGCCATGCAAGAGTTCGTAGTACACTCAGGATTAAGATCAATCCATATATGACCATCTAGTAGATTGAAATGACTTTCTTTGTTTAACGGTTGTTATAATAATGTCATTTCCATCCGGGTCCAGTCCTATTGATCACATCATACAAGGTGCCTCAATTCTCATGTCTATACATGGACGATCCCGGATTAAGGTCACAATACAAATATAGAATGGACCGCAACTATAGATAAACCACAAATAAAGTACCCATTTTGTTTTCTCTCTATGGACTATTTAAGATTACTAACATCAGACTTATATGCTACTGTGTTTGACACTCATACACTAAGTCTTAAGGCACATAAGTAATCTAGGGTAATCAAGATAATTTATAATATGCGAAAATTAAATAAACACTTTGATAAATGAATAATGCAATATTTTATTTCAAAACATATAAAGCCGTTTACATTTCATGTAGCGCTAGGGCATACATCCCAACAATCTCGCACTTGCACTAGAGTAATGATGGTTATTATCTAGGTCCCAAGATCAAACAAGACATGAAAACAATGTGTGAACACACCAACGGAGATAGCGGAATACTCACATCGATCGGTTGAGTCGATTTGGAGACGAATCAAGGCCAAATAGCCACTGCCAAGGACGCCAAACTACTGCAGTTCACTGCCTCCATTTTCAGAATTTTGAGATGACAAACGGAGCTCCAAGCCTCGTCTAACGGATCCCGGCTCATGGGCGAACCTCCCTACCACCTTCGCAAGACTCGTAAGTGTGCTAGCACTTGGATTTCCACCATGAAAATCCACTCTTGCTTCCCTATATGTCACGCCATTTCGTTCAAAACCAGTGAAGAAAAATGGTTTTTTTGGCGTGAGGAGAAGAGAGAAAATTGAGAGAGAAGAAGTTGTGTTGTGTGTGGTGTGAAAAGCTTTTCCAAAAAGCTTTATATATTTTTCATAAATATATATTAAAACATTTACCAAATGATTAATTAAAATCAAAAGTAAATATTTCCCTCCAAACACTATTTCAAAAACTCACATCACTATACAAATGTCACTTTAATAAAGTGATTTGATGTGTGTCTTTCACTCAATCCATCAATCAAATCAATCAATCAATCAATCACTCAAAGTGACTTTGATTTAACGCTTGATGTGACGATTGATTTGACGCTTGATGTGACTTGCGTCGCCGCACTTGAATTCGAAATACGAATGCGCTCGCAATCACACTCGGGCTCGGGTTCGTTAATTCCAAATTAACGATTTTTCCGTCGCGTCGTAATTAAATGATTACGCCTAGCGAATTCACTATTCACGTCGCTAACGAATTAATTCTAAATTAATTCGTTCGCCCGAATTAAAATCTAATTTTAATTCCGCGTCGAAATCTAATTTCATTTAATATATCGAATATATTAATTTACCGATTAATTCCAAATTAATCATTATCTCTCTCTAGACGATATTTTATCCTAGATAAAATATCTCCGTAATTAATCCTAGATTAATTTTCTCTTTCTTCTATATAATCCCAGATTATTTAAGAGTGCGAGTTATGCGTCATCGGTGGATTATCGGGAAGCGACCCATGAGATCCCCGGATATGTTGGCAGTAAATACGGTCGTCGGAGTATCCGAATCACGTACGTACCAAGTACTACGTTCTACCGATTTACGAGACAAGGTCGACTCCTAGCAAAACACCAAGTCTTCCCAATTCTCTGGACATATCCATATAGAATATACGGATCTATATCAAGCGTAGTATACCATTGTATTGTGCATATCGGCCCAGTATCGGATAGTCACGTGCTAGGGCTGGGGCTGGATAAGTGTGCCCCGTCCGAAACACATATCGGATGTCTGGTAACATAGTCTCTATAATCGGATATTCATGACCTGGTCACAATATCACGATTGGATGTGCATCACTCAAGAGCACTAGTACCGTATCCTGCGTGACATCATCTCCACTATGACTGAAGTGATACTTCCGTCTTGACATCACACCCAATACTCTACGATTCTCAATATACCCAGCATTGGCGTACATAGAACCGGTTAGAGTCCTAGACGACCTCAACTAAAGTATATGATTGTCGTAAGCATTAGCGGTGCAAGTCTCAGGTTAAGACCAAATACACCTACCCTGATGTCGGACTCCCATAGACACATAGTCATAATACCAATGGGATTCCGAGGGGTCTATCCAGAGCGAAGCTGTTTCCCGTACCATCGGTGAAAAACACAACCTCCTATCGCACTTGCATAAGTATCCAATACTTAAATATACGAGAACTATGCCGTCGTGCCCTCACAACGCGCACAAGTGCAATACTAGCCTATTCCGCATTATCGATGTCCTGTTTCGATAATACTCCGGCTAGGGATATTTAATGATTAATCCTTCGTGGACTGATACTGTCTCATATCATTCTCAATCCAGGAACTAATCATAGGGACCTCTCTTCATTTATATATCTATGGTGATCTAATCACAAATGATGAGAGTGCAATTTCCTTGTCACATAGTTAATTTGTTACAACAACACAATGATCTGTACAAATAGTGACGCTATGGGTCATTTTGTCCAACAATCTCCCACTTGGCACATAGCCAGTCACTCAAGTGTCCCACACCAGAACTATGTACGGTTCGCTCAAATTGCTGAGGAAAAGTTTTCGTCAGCGGATTTGTTTGATAATCATCTGACGCGATTTATACGATCATCACATCACCATGATGTATGATCCGAATGAATCAGATGATATAGAAGTATATATCTGGATCGTCGATGAGACCTTTAATTCCTTAGCCTGTGCTGACGCCTAGCTCAGCCGCTAACAGAACTATATCTAATCTAATTAGATTTATTTTCGACCCAAATGGCTTCTATTGCTGCCTCAGCTGCAGCAATAATCCGCATTTGTTGTTTATTCGGCAATAGTTATCTTGCTCGGAAGATTTCCAGCTCACTGTCCCGTTATTCAAACTTTATAGTACCGCAGTATTTAACTGTTTGGAAACTTGCGGCAGTGATCCCAGTCACTTCAAGTTCTCGTTCTCCATAGTATTAGACAGTATCTTTAGTTCTCTAAGATACTAACAGATGTTCCTAACTTCAATCCAGTGACTGTCACTTGGATTGACCCGATTGTGACTCCATATGCTCGAAGCGTATGAGACACCAATACAAGTACATTTTAAGTGTACAATTTCCCAGAGAGTGTTAACAACTCCAAATCTATCCCAGTAGATCTTTATTCCTTGAATAAAGGTTGTTACTCCCCAGAATTCTACGTAGAATTTCTATTGAAAGCCAAGCTTTCATCAATTGTTATATGGGAATTTCACTGTCAGTGTGCTCTCCCACTAACCTCCTTATATACACAAGAATTATTTCGTTTTGAGTCAAATCATAAACACTTATGATTATTTCAAAACGACAGTTCCAAGAACCTTATGCTTGCTTCAATCCAAACATGGATCGAATAACCCGCAAACCTTGTTTGTTGGTTATACAAAATCGTCAGGATGTTCTAATCATCCTCCAAAAGGTTTCCTTTTCAGGAAAGCGATTTTGATCTGTAACTGACACATTTCATAAATGAAATACGCAGTTATCAACAAGCATCTTTAAAATGGATTTACCATGGCAACAGGTAAAAGGATGAACCGTTATTAACACAATGTTGATAACGATACCTTTCCGTCACAAGCCCAGCTTTGTACGTTGGTATGTTGCCATCCATGTATGTCTTCCCTGAAGACGTTTAATGTACCATAGGCACAATGCCTTGTGGTACAACAACTAGTATCCAAAATAGTTGTTATACATGGAATCCATTTTGGACTCATGGCACTTTGCCAAAATAGGGAGTCGATACCTCGTATCACTTCCTCAAAACATAGTCGGATGGTATACCCTCATAAGATTGACATCTTTATGGGGTTAGATCAGAAACCCATACCTTAGCTTGTTTTCTGACTCTATCCGATCTACTAGTTTCTTGTGTATTTGAAGATTAATGGTATAGATTCATCATAGATGAACTATTTGTGTTCCATTAAGGACTTCGTGCCTTGAACAGTATTACTCCGATTTTCATCGAGTATCACTATCCTCCCACTGACCACTGCATATCGGTATTCCTCTCAGGAAAAACCGCATGGTGAGCAACAATCACATTGTTCTCATGTGAGATTTACAAGTACTATACTTAAGGTTTCCCTTAGGATAACCTATATTGGCACTTATCCAATTTGGGTCCTTAGTTTGGTATCATCCAAACGTTATGCCTGGCATACCCAAATTATCAGGAATGAGAAACCTCGTTTCTTCCCTGTTCATATCCTATATGACATCTGTCAAACAGATTTATATGGAACCTTATTCTAAATAAGTTTTGCACTGTTAATACATATCCTATAGAAGGAAATAGTAGCTCAGAGCGACTCGTGATAAACCTTATCATGTCCAACAAAATTCGGTTTTAGTTCGGACACACCGTCTAACTGACGTGTCTCGGGAGGAGTCCTCATATGAAAGAATACCGTACTCTTTCATGTACGTATGAAACTTACTGCTTAAGTATTTTCCATTACGGTCTTACCGTGGCGGAATAATACTATAGCCGATCTGTTTATTTACTTCGTGTCGAAACTTTAAAGTTTCCGATTTGTGTTCTTCAAAAGAAACACATAATCATAACGTGATGCCACATCCGTTAAGGTCACGAAATATTCATGTTCACATCTAGCCTAGCTAGATATGGGCCCACTTACTTCACCATGAATAGGGCTAACAGATCGGTGGCCCTTATACTATTACCAAGTAAATAGTATTTTAGGTACTTTACCTAATAAACTAGATTCGCAGACCTTATTTGAATAGTCAAATCAGTCCTAGTACCCACTCTTCAAAAGTGTGGATATACGAGTCTTGTTCAATTGTGTCCCAGACAACAATGCCACAAATAAGTCTCTATTGATCAAATCAATTTGAGCTATTTATTTGTCATTTTTATATGTTTGAGATTTTATTATATTCAAAATATAAATTCTGTTATTCACATCTAATGTGTTTATCTCAGTATCATCTTTATATAATAAAACACTTAGTGTTCTAGAATATAAAGGTTTATCCAGAATTGATTAAACACTGATATAGAGATAATGTCTCTAGTCAAACTAGTTACATTATAACAGTTCCTAATTTAAGTACATACCCAAAGGGTAGTTCCTAAACTTAGGTATCTACGGTCGAAACAGCGACTTTCGTCCCGTTTCCGATTCGCAGAGAAATCTCGGCTTGAAGTCAGTATCCTGCTCATAGCGGATTCTGAACATCAATACATATATTTTATGTACCACACTAAGTATTTAAAATCCAATTTCAATACTAGTAGTAGTGAACATAACTTTGACAAATATTTTTAAAGTTAGAGCCTCGCCCTTTCTTTAATTCCTTCGTGTCTGCCATATCCAAATGGTAGTCACTTTGGGATATGTCAATTATCTTTTCAATATTTCACAAACCTTTGGCCAAGCCTTGGGTTTTAGAATATCGAAATGATGTGCACCTTGTGCAACTTGCCCAATTGCAAACTTTGACTTTTCTCCACTAGAATAGTCAATTAATTCTCCAAGAATTATTAATTGCAATTTTAATACCTTTTAAATCTAAAGATAGATTTATTGTCAAGTATATTAAATTAAGCACTAAAGTCATCATCACATAAATCTTCCAAGATTTTATGCTCTACTATTTGCTTAATTATTGGCTTAGATATAACAAGTTATTTTATCCAATATTAATTCCCAATGAAAATTAAATCATTTAAAACATTTAATCCAAGGATTATATATTTTAAATATTCAACTTTTCAATTCTTTCTTGATTTCAATAGTCCAACTATTTAATCAATTTAATAAGGTACTATTTATTATAATGATTACAATAATCCAATTATTTAATCAACTATAATTTTAATATTGATTACTATAATCCAATTATAAAATCAACTATATATCGAATGAGTTTGTATATAGTCCAACTATATATATATTTAAAACAACATAAAATATTAGTCCAACTAATACTTTTGATTAATATGACGAGTAAAATATAGATAAGTGCGTTTAGCGAGTATTCGAACGAATGTTGCAAATTCAACACTTGCCTCCCACTATTTTTCGTCGAGCCTCTAACCCTCTGTCGAGTACTCGGGAAACCGTGTTTCCTAGTGGGCTAGGATCCCTCGGAATTCCATTGGTAGTATGACTATGTGTCTATGGAAGTCCGAATCAGGGTAGGTGTATTTGGTCTTAACCTGAGACTTACATCGCTAATGCTGGCGACAATCAATATACTTTGGTTTTGGTCGTCCGGGGCTTTAACAGGTTTTATGTACGCCTTTTTTGGGTATATTAAGAATCATAGTGTATTGGGTGTGATGTCGGCTTGAAGTCAGTATCCTGCTCATAGCGGATTCTGAACATCAATACATATATTTTATGTACCACACTAAGTATTTAAAATCCAATTTCAATACTAGTAGTGAACATAACTTTGACAAATATTTTTAAAGTTAGAGCCTCGCCCTTTCTTTAATTCATTTGTGTCTGCCATATCCAAATGGTAGTCACTTTGGGATATGTCAATTATCTTTTCAATATTTCACAAACCTTTGGCCAAGCCTTGGGTTTTAGAATATCGAAATGATGTGCACCTTGTGCAACTTGCCCAATTGCAAACTTTGACTTTTCTCCATTAGAATAGTCAATTAATTCTCTAAGAATTATAAATTGCAATTTTAATACTTTTTAAATCTAAAGATAGATTTATTTTCAAGTATATTAAATTAAGCACTAAAGTCATCATCACACAAATCTTCCAAAGATTTATGCTCTACTTATTTGCTTAATTATGGGCCTAGATATAATTAGTTATTTTATCCAATAAAGTAACCTATTATTAATTCCCAATTGAAAATTAAATTATTTAAAACATTTAATCCATGGATTATATATTTTAAATATTCAACCTTTCAATCTTTTTATTGATTCCAATAGTCCAACTATTTAATCAATTTAATAAGGTACTATTCATTATAATGATTACAATAATCCAATTATTTAATCAACTATAATTTTAATATTGATTACTATAATCCAATTATAAAATCAACTATATATCGAATGAGTTTGTATATAGTCCAACTATATATATATTTAAAACAACATAAAATATTAGTCCAACTAATACTTTTGATTAATATGACGAGTAAAATATAGATGAGCGCGTTTAGCGAGTATTCGAACGAATGTTGCAAATTCAATACTTGCCTCCCACTATTTTTCGTCGAGCCTCTAACCCTCTGTCGAGTACTCGGGAAACCGTGTTTCCTAGTGGGCTAGGATCCCTCGGAATTCCATTGGTAGTATGACTATGTGTCTATGGAAGTCCGAATCAGGGTAGGTGTATTTGGTCTTAACCTGAGACTTACATCGCTAATGCTGGCGACAATCAATATACTTTGGTTTTGGTCGTCCGGGGCTTTAACAGGTTTTATGTACGCCTTTTTTGGGTATATTGAGAATCATAGTGTATTGGGTGTGATGTCAAGATGGAAGTATCACTCTAGTCATATAGAGATGATGATCACGTAGGATGCGGAACTAGTACTCTTATGTATTGCAGTCATCGGGATAATATGACTAGGTCATGTTTATCCGATTATAGAGATTAGTTACTAGAGATCCGATATATGCTTCGTACGGGGCAGACACAATTCCAGCCTCATGCCTAGCATGTGACATCCGATACTGGATCGCTATACGCAATACTACGTATACTACGCCTGATACAGATTATATATATTCCTTTAAAGAATATTCTGGAGAATTGGGTAGGCACGATGCTTTGCTAGAAGCCAACCATATCTTGTAAATTGGTAAAAACGTAGTACTAGGTACGTACATGTTCGGATAGTCCGACGACCGGATTTACTGCTAACATATCCAGGGATCTCATGGGTCGCTTCCCGAAGATTCACCGATGATGTATGACTTGGATATAATTAATCTAGGATTAATTATAAGAGAGAAAATTAATCTAGGATTAATTGCGGAGAGATTTTATCTGGGATAAAATTCTATTTAAAGAGAGAGAATGATTAATTTGGAATTAATCGATAAAATAATATATTCGATATATTAAACGAAATTAGATTTTGATGCAGAATTAAAATTGGATTTTAATCCTGGCAAATGAATTAATTTAGAATTAATTCGCTAACGACGTGAATAGTTATTTTGCTTGGCATAATTATTTAATTAAATTTGATTTAATTACGTCGCAATGGAAAATTTGTTAATTCGAAATTAGCGAACCCGAGCCCAGGAGTGTTTGCGGGCCCACTCGGATTTTGAATCAAGTGGGGCCCACATGTCACATCACAAGTCACATCAGTAGTTAACTTTATCTAACTTTTTGGTTGATGTAATTTGTTGAAGATTGTTTGTTTCTTACAGAAGCTTGACTTGTACCAACTTTTTGGAAAATTGGTAAATGGTATTTGATTTTTGAAATCAAATACACAACACACAATTTTACTCTCTCTCTCATTTTTGGTAATAGCCGAAACCTCCTCTCCTATCTCCCTTGGAATTGCCATGAGCCTAGGGCTCATTGTTCTTGATTTTGTTTCAAAGTCATGGATGCTAGCATATCAAATGAGTCTAACAAAGGTGATAGGGAAACCTATCCTTGAGCTTGGAATCAAAGATCAAAGCTTGGAGCATTGATTCAACATTCAAAGAGGAGCTTGGAGCACAACACAAGGGCTTGGCCAAAACTTCAAGGAGTAGAGTTTTTGTGTTCAACGCATCCAAAATCCGATCAAAGTGAGTATTTTCCGCATTCTTACTTTGTTGTATTCACATGATTTCTTGCTTAATTTGATCTTGGTTTGACCTAGAAAACCCAACAGATATGGTCATGTTTCAGATAATATCTAGTCAGTGTGCGTGATTCAGACATTAGACACCTGGTTTTCCTTTCGCCAAGTGAGTTAGTTCCTGGACGCCTGTTATGATTTTGTAAAACAAGCATTTTGAAACTTGATTTCTATCACATATATTAGTTTTATGATATGCTATGGTTGCTTCAATTTTCGTTTTTCATGATATGTTGATTTATATTATGATATTTTGATATTTGATATTCCGATTTTACGTTACTCTGATTTATGTATTTTCTGATACTTTCGATTTATGTTTTAAATGATATTTTGGTTATTATGTTTTTGAAATATTTTGAGAGAAACGATTTCAAATAACTGGTTTACACATTTTTATTGGATGTTAAACGATACAATTTCCGTCATGGTACTTGCATGATGATTTATGGATTTTAACCCAATGTGGCGTCTGTTCTGGGGTCTAGACCATCAGAAAATGGCTAACCCACTACTCTCTGTTGACATGGTGATGTTCTTATAGGAAACGCTTTCCTGCGCGCAGCGGAAACTATTTAGGCACATTGATCAGACTTGAAAATTTTTTCTTCCCTTCCCTTTGAACTGCCGAATGTTACGGCCACCACCACTGAAATACGTGGACTATGGCTGTGTTTTTGTTCTGATTTTTCACTTGAAAACAGCCCCAACACAGCCCCAAAACACCACAAAATTTTCCCCAAAAAAGGAGATTAAAACGAAACCAAACTGAGTCTCGTTTCAATAAGGAAATGGGCGGCACTGAGGAAAACGAAGCCTCACTACCGTGTGCAAAGAATAACAAGAAGAATATGATGATATGTTCGAAACCATAAGTCTTCCGAGATATGTCTCGTTACCAACGGAAACTTGTGTGGGCAAGACTCACAATATTGATCCCTAAACTATTTAGAGATTAATTCACACAACAACTTTTGTACTTTTGATTTTTGTTTTTCTTTTGTTTTTCTTTTTCTTTTCTCAACAATTGAGAGGATTTGGAGAAGAAGAAGATGGAGGCTAGGTTAGAGAATGAGAGCTCTAGGCAAAAGGAAAAAAAAATCCTTTTATACCTAGGTTTATTTGTTTCCAAAAAAAAAAAAAAAACCTTACATATCCACACCCTGTAAAATTCGGCCATGATAGTTATTACTTTTAATTTTGTAACATCATGTTAGACATTATGACCCATAGCGTCACTGTTTTGTAAATGATATTGTATTATTGTACAAAATTAACTATGTGATAATGAAATTGCCTTTTGCCGTTTTGTAAATTATTTACTTTGATATATAAATGGCAAAAGTCCATATGATTAGTTCCGTATTGAGATGATATGAGACAGTATCAATATAAAAGGTTTAATCATTAAATATCCCTAGTCGGAGTATTATCGAGATCGGACATCGATAATGCGGAATAGACTAGTATTGCACTTGTGCGCGTTGTGATGGCACAACAGCATAGTTCTCATATATTTAAGTATTGGATACTTATGCAAGTGTGATATGAGGTTGTGTTTTACCGATGGTACGGAAAACAGCTTCGCTCTGGATAGACCCCGCGGAATCCCATTGGTAGTATGTCTGCGTGTCTATGGGAGGCCGCATCAGGGTAGGTATATATGGTCTTAACCTGAGACTTGCATCGCTAGTACTTGCGACAATCGGTAAACTTTGGTTTTGGTGGTTCGGGGCTTTAACCGGTTCTGTGTACACCTCTTCTGGGTTTATCGAGAATCGTAGTGTACTGGATGTGATGTCAAGATAGAAGTATCACTTCAGACATATGGAGATGATGATCACGCAGGATACAGAACTAGTACTCTATAAAAGGTTGCAACCGTCGGGACAATATGACCAGGTCAGGATTGTCCGATTTAAAGAGACTAGTTGTTTGATGTCCGATATATGCTTCGTACGGGGCAGACACAATTCCAGCCCCAGGCCTAACATGTGATCGTCCGATACTGGATCGATGTACGCGATACTACGGTATACTACGCTTGATAAAGATCTAATATTCCAATAAGAATATTTCTGGAGAATTGGGTAGGCATGGCGCTTTGCTAGAAGCCAACCTTGTCTTGTAAATCGGTAAAAACGTAGTACGAGGTACGTACGTGTTCGGATTATCCGACGACCGTATTTACTGCCAACATATCCGGATCTCTCTGGGTCGCTTCCTGAAGATTCACCTATGATGTTTGATTCGGACTTTATTAATCTTGGATTAATTGCGGAGAAACTTTATCTTGGATAAAATGCCTAATTAGGAGAGAGAACGATTAATTTGGAATTAATCGATAAAATAATATATTCGATATATTAAACGAAATTAGATTTCGACGCAGAATTAAAATCGGATTTTAATTCGGGCAAACGAATTAATTTAGAATTAATTCGTTAGCGATGTGAATAGTAATTTCGCTAGGCATAATTATTTAATTTACGTCGCGACGGAAATTCGTTAATTCGGAATTAGCGAAACCGAGCCCGAAAGTGTTTGCGGACACATTCGTATTTTGAAACGAGTGGGACCCGCAAATCACATCGCGAAGTCTCATCACTTGACACGACTAGTTGATGGATGTAACAAGTCACCTTTATTGAGTGACACATTGTCACTATTTACGATGTAAGTGGGTGAGGCCATTTAATGGCTTTTTGGAGGGAAAACTTTTCACCTTTTGGAAGCGTATTTACCAAATATTTTGGTAATTATTATCACACTTCTCACGGTTTTTGGAAAACAAGAAAGAGAAAAAGTAAAGCATACCAAAAGCCTTCTCTCCCTCTTCTTCTTGCTCACGCCGTGAGCTTCAACAGGGCAAGAAAATTGTTTTTCATCTTCTCCATTTTGCTAGCACAATGAAGGATCAAAGGAGGTGATAGGGAAACAACCTTGGAGCTTGGAATACTAAAAGGCTTGAAGCTTCTCTCCCTTTTGTTCTTGGCCGAAAGTTTCCTCCTTGAAGACTCAAGGATTTTCTTCATCATTTTTCGTCACAAGCTTTGTAAGTATGATTCCGCCATGCTTCAAGCTTTGCATGTATAAATCGTGTGTTTCATTGGCTTATACTTTCTTTGGGACTAATAATAGAAACCTACAATGGTATCATGGAGCCATGTTTAAGCATGAAATACATTAGGGTTAATTTGGGTAAAATTGATTGAAGCATGTTCTTGTGAAATTTGATGATTAAGTATGCTTATATGTATGTAATATGATATTATACATGATCAATTTTGAGAAAAATGCATTGGATGATTTTTCCCCAAAATTGTTGCTTTGGCCGAATATGGAGGTCCTTGCTCTGAAGCATGTTCTTGTGAAATTTGATGATAAAGTATGCTTATATGTATGTAATATGATGTTATACATGATCAATTTTGAGAAAAATGCATTGGATGATTTTTCCCCAAAATTGTTGCTTTGGCCGAATATGGAGGTCCTTGCACTGGATTGGAATTTTTTGTGTACAAGTTCATTAGATGACTTAAAACATATACGGGATGTAGATTAGTGATTCAATCGGATTGAAAAACAAATCGAACCAAAAAATCCCTCTTGGCCGAATGCAATATGACATGTTAAAGGACTTGATTTTTTGTTCAAATAAATGTTGGACATGTGTTTTGAACAAGTTATGATTAATAAATTAAATTGGTGTTTTGGAAATATTTGGTTTAATGAATTAATCATGGATTTACACTTTAATTAATTGAATTTTTTAAAATTTGGAATATTAAAATTTAATTAATGGGCTTAATTGTAAAATTGGGCTTGTATTATTATATTTGGGCATAATGGGCTTGGTTGGGCCAAGTAGATTTGGGCCAAAAGGATTGGATCCAATTTGGGCTTAAATCACTCCATTAAGTCCAAATATAGTAAAATGGGCTTTAATGTTTAATTAAGCCTTATGGGCTTGAAATTGATTTTATGGCATTTAAGGGTGATTCCTTATTTGGGCTTGGTAATTGGGTTTGACCCACATTGACCAAAGCCCAAGCCTTAATAAATCAATTGAAAGCCCATCAGACTTTAATTAAACAAACATTGGATGTTAGTTGGGCTTGGAGACCCAATTAGATTAGATTTAGAATCTAAGTCTCTAAAAGCACATTAAAAGTGTAAACATTTAATTTGGAATTAAATAAATTGAATTAGTATTGAATACGACTTAAATTGGATTTAACCAGTAGTTCGATATAATTCGTGAATTCGTACCTTATGTACTTATTCTCAAACGAGTTGGACTCGTGCAAAATCAAACCGTTGTTTGAACATTGGATGATCACTTAAACAAAGACTAATTAATTGGATTTGATTGGTTGTAAAGCATGTCTTGATTGAATATATATGTATGTGATGAATGAATAGTGTATATCGGATGGATATTAGAAGGGAAAGGGTAATTTTAGAAATTGTTGTAAATTTAGAATTTTTATAATTGGACCTGCGTGTCCAGCCTTATCTCTTTTATCTCTTTGTATTCTCTTCTCACCTAATTCCCCTCAATGTAAATGAGGTTTCTCTTATTGTATTATGTAATTGGGTAGAGAGTAGAATAGTGCTAGCGGGGGAGAGTAAAGGGAGTGATTTGTTCTAGGAACAAGTTGTTTTATATATCCATCCGTATATCACTATTAATTTTCTTTACGCGCTTTATGATGTTTTAGAAGCATGCTTAAGGGTGTATGATGATGAGACCTAACAAAGATAATAAATTGGTTGCCAATTACGCAAAAATCCCTCAATTTATATTAAGCGATTATCCTTCCATTGAATGATTCTTGTTCAAGATCCAAAATTGGCATTGGTTTGTTGGCCAAAGTCAAGACCTTTGTCAATTGAGGATGTACTTGAATCATGAGATTTTTGTTCCACATCGGTGTCTTGTCCAAGTTGTGATTTGTTGGCCAAAGTCAAGATCACTTCTTGTCCAACGACATTGATTACGAAACTTTCCTTGTCAATGGGTCCCGCTTAACTGGAATCATTAGGTTTGTTGTGCCAAAGCCAAGGCCTAGATGATTCGGAGGATATGGTTAGGAAAATGTATTAGATACATTGGCATAAGTAATGTACATATGTTTTGGACTTGGATGTCCACCTAACCGGATCTAGGAATTGGATGGGATCCAATTGATCTTTGAGATCTACCTAGTTAAATAGCATACAGCTTGTTGGCCAAAGTCAAGGTTGTGTGTTATTTAACGGGATCCTAGCCCACTAGGAAATAGGATTTCCCGAGTTCTCGACAGAGGGTTAGAGACTTGATGAAAATAGTGGGAGGCTAGTAGTGAATTTGCAATTTCGTTCAGATACTTAGCCTACGCGTCTTTCAAAATTATTTCGTCTATTTATTAAAATTAGTTGGACTAATACATTGTTATTTTTCTTGTAACAGTTTGACTGTACCCATTTTATCGTTAACTAGATAGTTGGACTATCGTAGTTGAGATGGCAAGCAAGGTAAATGTCCGAGACATCATCATGGGTGACAATGTCTTTAAGGGCACAAACTTCGCTGATTGGGAAATGAACCTGAGGATAGTCCTTGGGGCTGAGAGGATGCTGTACACTATACAGATACCTCTCCCGCCTAAGCCCACTGACCCACTTGAGCTGGAGTTATGGAAAACTCACAGCGATGATTGTGACACAGCTCAGGCTATTATGTTAGCTTCGATGACTCAGCACTTTCGTCGCCAAAATAGGGACTTGGATCCTTATAACATGATGGCTAGACTGCGAGATCTCCACCGCTCCAACAAGCGGATGGAGAGGTACGAGTTGGTGAAGAAACTCTTCCGCGCCCGAATGACTGAAGGCGCATCAGGTGAGGCCCACGGGGCTCAAATGATCGCCGATATTGATGAGTTGGCCAATATGGGAATAGTCTTGGAGGCTGAGCTGACCGTAGATTTGATCTTACAGTCACTTCCTGATTCTTGGAAACAAATCATAATCAACTACAAGTTGATGGACACGGATGACTCTCTTGGAGAGCTGTTATCCATCTTGAACGAGTCTGAAAAAGAACTCCATAAAGGGGGCAAGCGCGAGGCGCACTATGCATCGACCTCTCAGGGGCCAAGGGCTGGGCCCAAAGCAACTGGAGGGGTGAGGAAGAAGAAACATAAGAACAAGGGTAAAGGCAAGTTGACAAAAGCTTCTGGGAAGCCAAGGAACAAATCTCAAGATGTCTGTCTCAACTGCGGCAAGAAGGGTCACTGGAAACGTGACTACCGAATGGGCAAGGGACACAGGGAGGATATCAAGGCAGGCAAGGCACTAGCCTCTGGTATGTTTGTTATTGAGATAAATATGACTACTTCTAGTTTTAAAAATTGGATTTTTGATTCTGGTTGTGCTGCTCATATATGTACTGATTTGCAGGATCTGCAGAATAGCAGGATGCTGGCTTCAGGGGAGGTTGATCTACGAGTCGGAAACGGAACTCCAGTTGCTGTTTTGGCTGTAGGGACTTTTGTTTTGGAATTGCCCTCGGGGCATTTACTTAAACTTTTGAACTGTTATTATATACCTAGTTTGACTAGGAATATCATATCTGTATCTTTGTTAACCAGCATGGGTACACTTTTGTATTTAGAAACACTGGGTGTTATTTATATAAAGATGATGCAGAAATTTGCACTACCGTTGCAAATTATGGCCTTTATATTTTGAATATAAATGAATCTCCTAAACAACAAGGTACGTACGTGTTCGGATATCCGACGACCGTATTTACTGCCAACATATCCAGAGATCTCTTGGGTCGCTTCCTGAAGATTCACCTATGATGTTGATTCGGACTTTATTAATCTTGGATTAATGCGGAGAAACTTTATCTTGGATAAAATGCCTAATTAGGAGAGAGAACGATTAATTTGGAATTAATCGATAAAAAATAATATATTCGATATATAAACGAAATTAGATTTCGACGCGGAATTAAAATCGGATTTTAATTCGGCAAACGAATTAATTTAGAATTAATTCGTTAGCGATGTGAATAGTAATTTCGCTAGGCATAATTATTTAATTTACGTTGCGACGGAAATTCGTTAATTCGGAATTAGCGAAATCGAGCCCGAAAGTGTTTGCGGACACATTCGTATTTTGAAACGAGTGGAACCCGCAAATCACATCGCGAAGTCTCATCACTTGACACGACTAGTTGATGGATGTAACAAGTCACCTTTATTGAGTGACACATTGTCACTATTCACGATGTAAGTGGGTGAGGCCATTTAATGGCTTTTTGGAGGGAAAACTTTTCACCTTTTTGGAAGCGTATTTACCAAATATTTTGGTAATTATTATCACACTTCTCACGGTTTTTGGAAAACAAGAAAGAGAAAAGTAAAGCATACCAAAAGCCTTCTCTCCCTCTTCTTCTTGCTCACGCCGTGAGCTTCAACAGGGCAAGAAAAATTGTTTTTCATCTTCTCCATTTTTGCTAGCACAATGAAGGATCAAAGGAGGTGATAGGGAAACAACCTTGGAGCTTGGAATACTAAAAGGCTTGAAGCTTCTCTCCCTTTTGTTCTTGGCCGAAAGTTTCCTCCTTGGAGACTCAAGGATTTTCTTCATCATTTTTCGTCACAAGCTTTGTAAGTATGATTCTGCCATGCTTCAAGCTTTGCATGTATAAATCGTGTGTTTCATTGGCTTATACTTTCTTTGGGACTAATAATAGAAACCTACACATCAACCTTTATTACTATAATAAAAGATATGTTACAAAAATAAGAAGTTGTAATTGCCTTTCATAAAGTGCAATTACTAAAACCATTTAAAATCCTTCCAAAAACTATTTTTGGAAAATCAAAAATCAAATCTATATTTATTAAATTATATAAATAATATAATTTAATAAAATTCAATTAATAATCATCAAATAATTATTAAAACTATATACTAACTTTTTAATATATAGTATCAAGTGTGACATAAAATATTATTAATCATATTAATAATATTTATACCTTTGTGAGTATATTTATATACCTTTGTGAGTATATAATTGCGATACTCGTGTTGGTCATATGTGTGTGTGATTAGTTTACTTCTGACGATCACACTATATTTGTGAGGAAAAAGATTTAGAATCTTGTATAAGATGTGTGTTCGAATGTGTATATGTGTGTATGTTTGCATGTGTAAATTTATATATCTGTGAATGCAACTCAAGGCTTGAACGTTTGAAGAAGTTTGAATGTACGAGTTCTGATTCGCATTAGGTACGTTTATAAGTATGTGATTTCGAAAGACATGATGTTTAAGAAATATAGAGAATGGTAAGAGGTTTAATGGTTTTCTGATAAATAACTGCATAAATATATGCTTATATCTATATATGTATCATTTTAAACTTTATTCTTGTTTATTTGTGGTGTGTGTGGCTACTTACTAAGTTTTATTACTCTCACCATATCGTTTGTTATTTTTAAAGGTTGGTAACCAGATCGATCAGCCATCAAGCTTTAGATGCTTATGCTCGAGATGAGGGATCACCCAAGTTACAGTCACCCAATCTAGAGTCCCAAGATATATCATAGAAGTCTAGGATTTGTGTTGGTTATGTTTTGTATCGTGCAATACATGTTGTTGTATGTATGTGATTAAAGGTATTGTTTTGTATGTATAGCTTTGGGTACGGAGCCCTGAATGTTGATGGTGTGTAATTTATTTGCCTTGAGTTGGACAATAGATCCTTTTGTATATTTGATAGATTTTACAGGTCATTTGGTGTTGGATTGAATTCTAGGTTGTCTAATTTTTAGAGAACACCATGTACATTTTTCGCCAAATTTGAGGCTAAGAGAGATGGGTTATTCCAGTCTCCTATTAGAAATGTCCTGCCTCTGACGAGATATTATATATGAGAAAAGTCAAATTTTGAATAACGATTAGAACAAGCAGAAGCGTGATGCCCCTCATTGCGACTAATTTGGCAGCGATAGGGTGTTTGTTATTGGTGAGGCCTCAACGATTTCCCCTACCACCACGTCCATGAATGCCACAACCACTAGTTCTAGAACAAAGTTTGTTAGGATACAAGAGCACATTACTGGTAGTAAAGGTAGAAACTGTGCCAACTGAGGGTTCTAATGATTTGGTAAATTTTCGAAACTCTTAGCTTTAGGAGCAATTTCTTGAAAGGTGGTTATCGACGAGAGAGTGTAATATCC
>SKCR01045781.1:0-51814 GCA_019454045.1 Zanthoxylum bungeanum
CTACAACTACCGAGTTTTCTATGTATTTAGACGTCAAATCCAAATATTATGAGACAACCGCAAGCACAACACTAATATCAAACTTCTAATCTATAAGGTCATTATGCAACTTCATAAGTCAATACTTCATAAGTTATAACTAATTCCACTAATACAGTAGAATCAACCGTGACATTCCCACTGCATTGTTTCTGACTCTATATGACATAGACCATCTAATGTCATAATAAGACTCAAAACTAATTTGATCCTAAGAGTTGCGGATTATATTCTCCATGAATAAGAAACTCGTTCTTAATATCTCAAAGATAACAAAGAACATGTTTTAAGACACATCTTATGGTCTACAACATATCAAAATAGCTCGTAACAATTACGATTAAATTGATATCTTTAATCGCACATAATATAGTATTCATTATACCATCATCCTATAATGCATAAATGACTAGACATTCTAATCAATTTCTCTTTTGACAAAGGAATCATTCTTTACAAAAGATAAATACTATATACAAGAGACACACTAACTGTCAAACAATTATATTAACTATCACATAGTTATACTAACTGTTACACATATAGTCTTGTTGTGTCCTTTATTAGATCATATCTAATGCACGACTAATGAGAGTATCTCACAAGTCTCTTGTTTGATATCATATATAAGACTTTATATCGAATATAACAAAGACTACTCCCACTACATTCACGTAGAAAAGAAGACTTAGGTAACCTTTTACCTCACTAACATCTCATTATTACATTAATAATGATAATGTCGTTAGGATATACAATACTAGAAAGAAATATGTACGCTCCGAATAACCCTACTATCACATGTGTATTCTCTATACTTTGATAAAATCAGACAATCTAATTGATATCAAAATTAGAGAACACAAATTTTCGGAAAGCTCATTTGAGTCTACAATAGGCTCTATAAGCTGGTACATTAAACTGTGATCTTAACAGAATATAAACTTCAGAGCCATTCTAGAACGAACTCTTCAAGCAAAGAAATCATAATGGATCTCTTCTTCGAAGAAACCATTCAGGAACGCCAATTTGTATTCCTAGCTAAAATACATAGTTAAATATCAACATTAACCAATAGATCTTTAATTGTTCAATTAGTACGACTCGAGTCAATTTTCCTCAGAATCTACGATAGATTGCTGAGTATAACCTTTCTCATTGTCGTACTATAAAGATCAAAACCTTTAATAAGCTCACTATGCTTTTGCTGCGCAAATTATTTGCACATTTTATGAACGATTCATAACGAAATCTCAATCAAATCCAAAACTTGATCGTAGTAAGCAAGGAACAATCTTAAATCTATGATTCAATGCTAACTTCCGAATCGATATCAAATATCGCTCCCACTGTATGTTATAGGATAATTTTCTTCAATAAGAAAATAACAGAACCCTTAAGTATCAAATACTTTGTAAATGATTATGACATCCTATTGAACTTGTACGGAAGATATCTTAGGGTCATTTCATCTTATCAATTATGTAGTTCCATTTACATTTTATCACCTTAACATTTGACTTCCCTAAGTCAAGTCTTTTCTATAATCGTTAACATCTAATGTTACACACCAAGTAATAAAATAATTTTATTACTCGAGATCGTAGAAAAGCTATTCTATCAAATAGAATACAATATTTTATTAAATAGAATAAATGATAAACTTTTACTTGTACCTTCGAGGCGCAAGTACTTTTCAATTATATAACCATTATACTTTTCAAGATTCAAATTTTCTACTTATACATATCATATATATAACTATAGAAACTATTGGAACAATAATTAAAATGATGAATTAGTGTTACTGGAGCATATCCCCAAGAGTATTGAAACTAATTCGATAACACTCAATATCAAACGATCCAAATCATATAAGATTTGATTTCTCCCACTAACCAATTCCATCACGATGGAATCGTAGAAGAATAATATTGAGCAAGAATCGCATTCATTGAATAATCTTAGAACTAATTGCCATAAATTCATATGTTTGATTGGATCAAACATCTTTGAATAATTTAAAAGATTCATGATGAATTTTAAAGATATAGTTTTCAAAACTTCAAATCGAATATCTTTGAACCATTCAAAATATTCCATCTGCGTTTCATCAAAAACATATTGAAAGTTCTCAAACCATTCAAGACGTTCAATATGTGCTCTATTAGAAACACGTAACTAAGTCATGACAACTCATTAACTAAGTTACGAAGTAAAGAAAACTATCCAAGATAATTAATAATTCATTAAACTACATACATCCAATGTATTAGTTTAATAAATCCGTGGTCCAATGAGGATCATTGGTTAAATGAGATTTAATCACATTCCCGAATATAATATTCATTAAATGGATAAGGATATGTGGTCTGATCTCGTATCAGACCATCCTTTACCATGCAGAATAAACATCTAATGCTTAAATGATATAATCTCATAAAGCTTTGTTCTAAATTATTTAATTAACCAAATATTTTTCTTAATGTTTATCTCTTCATCAATAACACTACTAGTCATTTTAAAATATGAAATAATTGTTTATAAAGAACAAGTAACTATCCAATAGTCGCAAGTTCTGATATCAAATCAAAACAATTATCAAATATCTTAAATAACTAGACATGAGATCTGGTATCCAATACTGATAAATGGTAAATATATCAATATTTACCGTCCCTTTTACTTAATATTTTGTATAGTTTCTTGAGTTTTGTGAATATTTTGATGTGTTTTGTGTTATTTTGTAGATAAATAAAATAACAGGACTCTCTGGAATCACATCAGGGCTTAAACGGTGAAAATCGGATAAAAAAGGGTAAAATTGGAATTTTACATCGCGACGCGCAACACTTCTACGTTGCGACCGCTAAAATACGCCAGCCACGTGTCAACATCATATCAATCTTGCTATCCTATCATCCCATACTGCCGACATTACACGTCATTGCTTATGTTAGCGTCGCGACGCGCACAACTTCACTTGTCGCGACGGCAAGCCAATAATTATGTCGACAGCCATGTGTCAAGATCCTGTTGAATCAACGGTGCATCGCGAGGCGTAAGTGTTTTGAATCGCGACCCGCATGGCATAATTTTGCCTATAAATTGAAGCTGAATCAGAAGGAACATTCATACATTCTTCTGGGGATTTCCATAAGAATACTAAGAAGATTATATCTTGTTTGTTTATTTACAACAGTTTGTATTTAATTTTTATTTTACGCAATAGTTCTTTCTTTATTTTACTTTTCAGTCTTTATTTTACTTTTTCAGTATGAGGAGGTAACTCTCCTTTGTTGGGGTGAAATGTTAAGCTTTTATTACTAATATTTAGATTAATCTCCCTTAATTATAATATATAAACTGTTTAAAACCTGACTTAATGGGATACCGCCTTTATGGTCGGTTGGACTTAATTAAATTGATTTTAACCTGACTAAATTGGATACACCTTTATGGTCGGTTGGTAATGTCATGCCAAGTTTATATATTATAATAAGGGAGATATCTGAAATAGAAGTAATAAAAGTGGATCCTCTAACCCCCATCATTTTATTTTATTTTTTATTTATCTTTTTAATTTCCAGTTTTACTTTATGTCATTTACTTTATTTAAGCTTTTACTAATCCTAGACATGTGTTGTAACTAAATATCATATCTGGGGTTGTGATGAATTCCAATATCACCGGTTTATAATGGGTTATTTTGTGTATTGGGTAATATAAAGGTTTAATTATTAAGTCTTAAGCTTAATGTTTCTTGTTAACTGGCCATTAATAAGATTGATGTGGTAAACTTAAAATGAACTTGACGAAGAGATTTTAGGTTTCAGCCTTATACTTAATAGCCCACGATCTCCCTTAAGGATTAGATACCCCTTAATAGATTTCCTTCCAGGATAGACATATACCTGTCGGGCGGGGATAGCCACAATTGGAACTTAGTCTTAATGAATTCAGGTAACTTGGTTAACATAGACATATGATTAATTGGGTTATTTGGGTGTTTGCATCTGACCATCGACATAGGCTTTTGCATATTTTCGTGTTCCAGGTTAATAAATCGATATATTATAAAAACATGAGATAATCACTTCATCTTTAAAAGATATTGGAAGAATTCACAACCCTAGATAGTTTCACCTTTAATTCACATTTGTACTGTTTTATTTAATTGTCTTTAGTTTAAAATCACCAACCAATCAAACAACCAATCTATTAGATAGTTGTAAACATTTAGCTTCACAAAATGATAGCCTATGTATTAAGTCATCGTGGGATAGATACGTTTTATACTACTTGATTGATACGTGCACTTGCGTTACGTGAGTGTTTTCAGAGATCAAGTTTTTGGCGCCGTTGCCGGGGTCTTATTTATCTTTCACTATTAATTTTGGGGTTAGATACATTTACTTGTGTCTAATTTTTTTTTAACTTATTATTTATGTTTTCTTGTGTTCCAGGTTCTCAGACATTACATGAGAAGAACCAGAAGCTTTGAAATCCGTCCGCTTGACCCAGAGATTGAAAGAACCATAAGACAGTTGAGAAGGGAAATGCGAGAAGGCCACGAAGCACTGATCAATATGGAACCTGAACCTTTGGAGGTTGTACCACCAATTCCCATTCGAGACAGAACTATTCCAGTGGTTGACGGCTTTATTTCATGTATTGTATTTCCTCTCTTACCAACAAATGCGTGTGACACCAAAATATACATTCAGATGATACAAATGTCAGTTCAGTTTGGGGGGGAATGCAATTGAAGATTCTAATGCCCACATCGGAAACTTAATAGAATTTTGCGACACTTTCAATTACAACCGAGCGGCAGAAGAAGTAATGAGACTGCACGTTTTCCCATATTCCTTGAAAGACAGACGTAAGACTTGGCTACATTCACTACCAGCAGGTTCCATCATAACTTGGAACACTCTTGCCACCAAATTCCTTGCAAAGTACTTTCCCCAAGCCAGAACTGCAAAACTGAGGAATGCCATTACATCTTTTGTACAACATGACTCAGAATCCCACTGCAAAGCGTGGGAAAGATACAAGGAATTGCTCCGGAAATGTCCTCACCATAAGATTGCAAAGTGGCTATAAGTCCAAACCTTATACAATGGACTTTTTGGATTGATGAGAACAATTGATGCTGCTGCTGGAGGAGATTTAATGGCAAAAGGAGAAGATCAAGCCTGAGACCTAATTGAAGAAATGGCCAACAACAATTCTTTTTGGCCAATAGAAAAGAGCATGATCCTATGAATTACAGGAATTTACGAAGTTGGAGCCAACACAGCAATGAATGCCAAGCTGGATCAGATATGCAAATTCATGGAAACTCTTAGCATGTAAGGCAATATTAGATCCACAAGTTCACCATATGGAGGAGCACCTGAGGCGAACCAACATGAAGAAACGGTGAATTATGTCAATAATTTCAACAAGCATGGGAACAATCAATATTCCAATACCTATAACCTAAGGTGGAGGAATCATCCTAATTTTGCATGGAGCAACAATTTAGGGAAAATGAACAATCCACCACCAGGATTCCAACAGCAAAACAAAGGCCAGGAATAACAGAAGTGTTGGCTCACATGAAAAAGCTAGAAGCAAAATATGACTCTCAAGCAGCATCATATGATGCTATGTTTCATCACAAGCAGCATTAATTCAAATTCAAGTAGCATCTTTGAAAACACTGGAGAATATACTCGGTGTTAGACAATTATGACCCATAGCGTCACTATTTGTAAAAGACATTGTGGTTTTTGTACAAATTAATTATGTAGCAATGAAATTGCATTTTATCATTTTGTAATTTGATTACTTAAATATATAAATGATAAAAGTCCCTATGATTAGTTCCGGATTAAAAGATATGAGACAATATCAATCCATAAAGGTTTAATCATTAAATATCCCTAGTCATAGTATTATCGAGACTGGACATCGATAATGTGGAATATACTAGTATTGCACTTGTGAGTGTTATGAAAGCGTAACAGCATAGTTCTCAGATATTTAAGTATTGGATACTTATGCAAGTGTGATATGAAGTTGTGTTTATCGATGGTACGGAAACAGCTTTGCTCTGGATAGACCCTGCGGAATCCCATTGGTAGTATGACTATGTGTCTATGGGAATCCACATCAGGGTAGGTGTATTTGGTCTTAACCTGAGACTTACATCGCTAGTACTTGCGACAATCATTACGCTTTGGTTTTGGTCGTCCAGGACTGTAACAGGTTCTGTGTACGTCTCTTCTGGGTTTATTGAGAATCGTAGTGTATTGGATGTGATGTCAAGATGGAAGTATCACTTTAGTCATATGAAGATGATGATCACGCAGGGATACATAACTGGTACTCTACATAGTTGGAACCATCGGGATAATATGACAAGGTCATGATTATCCGATTAAAGAGACTAGTTGCTTGTAATCCGATATATGCTTCGTACGGGGCATACACAATTCCAGCCCCAGGCCTTGCATGTGACATCAGATACTGGATCGTAATACGCAATACTACGTACTACGCCTGACAAAGATTAAATATTCCATTAAGAATATTTCTGGAGAATTGGGTAGGCACGGTGCTTTGCTGGAAGCCAACCATGTCTCATAAATCGGTAAAAATGTAGTACGAGGTACGTACGTGTTCGAATAGTCCGATAACTGGATTTACTGCCAACATATCCAAGGATCTCTTGGGTCGCTTCCCGAAGATTCACCGATGACGTATGATTCGAGCATAATTAATCTGGGATTAATTACAGAGAGATTTTATCTAGGATAAAATACTATTTGAAGAGAGAGAAACGATTAATTCGGAATTAATCGATAAAATAATATATTCGATATATTAAACGAAATTAGATTTCGACGCGGAATTAAAATTAGATTTTAATTCGGGCTAACAAATTAATTTAGAATTAATTCGCTAGCGACGTGAATAGTAATTTTGCTTGGCATTATTATTTAATTAAATTTGATTTAATTACGTCGCAATGAAAAGTTCGTTAATTCGGAATTAGTGAACCCGAGCTCGGGAGTGTTTGCGGGCCCACTCCTATTTCGAATCAAGTGGGGCCCACAAGTCACATCACTTGTCACTTTGAGTGACGGGTTTTGGTGACAATTATGATAACTTGCCTTACACACTTTGTATTGATGATGGCTTGATTGACTTGTACCAAAATTTTAGTAAATCATTTATTTGATTTTTGAAATCAAATTGAACAAGTCAACACACACATCTCACTCTCTCATCATTCACGCCACTTTGAAGTAATTTTCTCTCCCAAATTTTCTTCATTGCCGTGAGTTGCAAAGAAGAAGAAGAAGATTTGTTGCAAATCTTCAAGAGTGCTAGCACACAAAGGAATCATCCAAGGTGGTAGGGAAACCATCCCACAAGCTTGGAATCAAAGACAAAGCTTGGAGCTTGTTCATCTTCAACAAAAGACCACCTTGGCCGTGACTTCTACAAGGACAATGAGAAGGAATTTTTGAACTTGACGCATCCATAAACCGCTCATTGTAAGTATGATTCCGCCATACTTCTTTATTGTATTCACATGTTTTTTATGCTTGAATGATCTTGGGACAACTTTAGAAACCAACACTAGGACAACTCTCAGAGTTACAGATCGTGAGGTACCCTTCATAGAACACAGAACCAAATCCAAAGAACATTGGGAATGAGCAATGTCATGCCATCACTTTAAAAAGTGGTACTAAAATCAATAAAAATGTTTGAGTCAAGGCAACTGTTGAGGAAGTTCCAAAAGAAAGCAACAAAGCAGAACAACAAATGAAGGAAAGAGAGGCAAACACAAATGATCAAGAAAGATTACTCCACCTCCACATTTCCACATCGTCTCCAGAAAAGTAAACTAGATAAGCAGTTTGCTCGATTCTTGGAGTTCTTCAAAAAGTTGCATATCAACATTCCATTTGCAGAAGCATTGGAACAAATGCCCAGCTATGTGAAATTCATGAAAGATATTCTATCACGAAAGCGGAGATTGGGAGATTACGAGACAGTAGCATTAACACAAGAATGCAGTGCCATAATTCAGAGAAAGCTTCCCCCAAAGTTGAAAGATCCTGGCAGTTTCACCATCTCTTGTACTATAGGCGAACATTACTTCAGAAATTCTTTGTGTGATTTAGGTGCCATCATTAACTTGATGCCTTTTTCTATTTACAGGAAACTGCAGATTGGAGAAGCAATGCCCACCTCAGTTACTCTGCAGCTTGCTGACAGATCGCTCACATTTCCAAGAGGTGTAGTGGAATATGTATTGGTTAAAGTCGACAAATTCATTTTCCATGTAGATTTTATTATCCTTGACATGGAAGAAGACAAAGATGTACCTATCATCCTCGGGAGACCATTCTTGGCTACAGATCGAACTGTTATTGATGTACAAAAAAGAGAACTAAACATGAAAGTACAAGACCAAGAATTTTTATTCAATGTTTTCAAAAGCCATGAAATTCTCGAAAAATGAAAATGAGGAGGAATATTTCAGAATTGATTTTTTATAGTATCATCCAGGATACTGATGCAATGTAACTTTCCACGGATAAACTTGAAGCTTGCATCACCAACATGATTGACACCGAGCTAGATGATGATATTATGGAATGTATCAACTATCTTGACAGACCCTTTCACTACAAATCGACACCACATGTGGAAAGTTTGGAATTACCGAAAAAGGAGCGAATCAGACCCTCGATTGACGAACCACCGCAACTGGAACTAAACTATTTCCAAGCCATCTCAGGTATGCATTCTTAGGAAACTCTTCTGATTTAACTGTATTTATTTCTTCGTCGCTAACATTGGAGCATGAAGATAAGTTGTTGAGAGTGTTACGAGAACACAAGAAAGCTATTGGCTGGACTATAGTAGACATTTGAGGCATTAGTCCATCATATTGCATGCACATAATTCTGATTAACGACGAGTACAAAGCCACATTGGAGCATCAACGGAGACCAAATCCTATCACGAAGGAGGTCATGAAGAAAGAAATTATCAAATGGTTGGATGTCGGTATCATTTACCTCATCCCTAATAGCACTTGGGTGAGTCCTATGCAATGTGTGCCAAAGAAAGGAGGAATAAATGTAGTCACAAATGAAAAGAATGAGCTAATTCCAACAAGAACAATGACTGGATGGAGAGTATGCATGGACTACATGAAGCTGAAAAAAGCAACAAGGAAAGATCATTTTTTCGCTGCCATTTATTGACCAGATGCTAGACAGATTGGCGGGACATGAGTTCTATTGTTTTCTGGATGGATACTCGGGGAATAATCAGATTGCCATTACCCGAGAATATTAGGAGAAAATCACTTTTACATGCCCCTATGGTACTTTTGCTTTCCGTAGGATGCCATTTGGACTATGTAATACTCCTGCCACATTTCAACGTTGCATGATGTCCATTTTCTCAGACATGCTGGAACAAAGTATGTAGGTTTTCATGGACAATTTCTCGGTGTTTGGAGACTTGTTCGACCACTGCTTGCAAAATATAGAAAAAGTGTTACAAATATGCGAAGATACCAACCTGGTACTCAACTGAGAGAAATGCCACTTCATGGTGCAGAAAGGCATTGTCCTGGGACATCGGATCTCACAAAAGGGAATTGAGGTAGACAAACCAAATATCGAGATAATTTAAAAACTACCTCCACCATCATCTGTCAAAGGGATTCGGAGTTTTCTCGGACATGCAGACTTTTACAGGAGATTTATCAAAGATTTCTCCAAGATTGCTAAACCTCTTTGCAATCTGCTAGAGAAAGATGTGCATTTCAACTTCACAAAATAATTCCACGAAGCTTTTGAGATCTTGAAACAAAAGCTGGACTTTGCCCCTATCATAGTAGCACCAGACTGGACCCTTCTATTTGAGGTGATGTGCGATGCTAGTGATTTTACCGTAGGTACAGTTTTGGGACAACACAAAGCCAAAATTTTCCACACTATTTACTACTTCAGCAGAACTCTGAATGAAACACAACTCAACTACACAACAACTGAAAATGAGTTGTTCGCAGTTGTGTTTTCTTTTGATAAATTTCATTCCTATCTGCTGTGTCCCAAAATGGTGGTCTACACAGATCACTCAACAATCAAATACCTGATCGTGAAGAAAGATTCCAAACCTAGATTGATCTGTTGGGTGCTTCTGCTGCAAGAATTTGACGTGGAGATCTGAGACAGGAAAGGGACAGAAAATCAAGTGGCGGATCACTTATCGAGGCTCGATAATGGAGAAACAACTGGCAATGAAATGACAATCAAATAAACTTTTCCAGATGAACAATTTTTTACCATCAAAAAGTAGAATGTCCATTGGTATGCTTACTATGTAAACTACATAGTATCGGGAAAATGGTCGTTGGAATGGTCACATCAGCAACGAAAGAAGTTCTTCAAGGAAGTCAAGCACTATATCTGGGATGAGCCGTACCTATTCAAATGATGTTCTGATCAATTACTGAGACTTTATGTTCCACATGAGGAGGACAATAGTGTCTTGCAGCATTTTCATTCATCATCATACGGTGGACACTTCAATGGAAATAAAACTGAAGCTAAAGTCATACAATCAGGTTTGTTTTTGCCCACTCTATTTAAAGATGCTTACTTATTTGCTCTTCAATGTGACAGGTGCCAGAGAATGAGAAATATTTCAAGGAGAAATGAAGGACCTCTACAAAATATTCTGGAAGTGAAAATATTTGATGTATGGGATTGATTTTATGGGACCCTTTGTTCCATCATTCGGAAACCTATACATACTAGTTGTAGTAGACTACATCTCTAAATGGGTTGAAGCGACAACAATGCAGTCAAATGATTTAAAAGTGGTGATAAAATTCCTTAAAAAGAATATTTTCACTCTCTTTGGAACACATCGGGCCATTATTAGTGATGGTGGCATACACTTCTGCAACAGATACTTCGATGTACTCCTATCTAAATAAGGATTTACTGATAAAGTTTCCACTGCCTACCATCCGCAGTCAAATGGACAGGTTGAAGTTTCAAATAGAGTGATTAAAATTTTTTTGGACAGAACCATTGGATCAACAAGGAGAGACTAGTCCATAAAACTAGATGACGCATTATGGGCCTACTGGACATTTTACAAAACACCTATTGGTATGTCCCCATATCGAATGATGTTTGGGAAAGCATGCCATCTGCCAATGGAACTTGAGCATAAAGCGTACTGGGCACTGAAGAAGTTAAATCTTGATCCACAAGTAGCATGAGAGAAAAGGCTCCACCAACTCAAAAAATTGGAAGAATTTCGCCTGCATGCTTATGAGTATGCCAGATTGTACAAAGAAAAGACCAAGAAATGGCATGATAAAAAAATAGTGCACAGACAATTGCAACCAGGGCAGCAAGTGTTGTTATACAATTCACGGTTGAAACTTTTCCCTGGAAAGCTGAAATCAAGGTGGTCTGGTCCATTTGTGATTGCCCAAGTTTTACCCTACGGAGCCATTGAGTTACTTGATCCCAACTCCAATGATACATTCAAAGTTAACAGCCACCATGTCAACCACTACTGGGGAGAATCATTTGAGCGACAAAAAGAAGGTGTCACACTTTCAGATCCAGCCTAATGTTCGGGCAGTCATATCTAGCTGACGACGTTAAACTTAACATTAGTAGGGAGGCAACCCATGCAATTTATGTATATATTCAGATTTGGTGTGTTTTATTTTTATGTGTTTAATTTTATAGGTAAATTCACAGACATGATGAAAGACCTTCTCACAAATCTTCACAAGAAATTTCCTTATCTCCCTCAAAACTCTCTGATGAAAGTCTACAAAGCTCGAATAGAACGAATGAGACTACTGATGATTAAAGGTATTCCTAATGATATTTGTTGGATTATTGAAGCACAAGTTCGATTGGCAGATGAGTCTTCTAAATATTTTATTTCATATATGTCTGGTTTAGGAAGAAACACCTATGCTAAAAGGAGATGAGCTAAAACAATGGGTGCTTGCTATAAATGTGCACGCATGACATGTAACACTCATTGTCATTCTTTAGGAATGGTGTCTGATAACCGTGAGGATAAAATTAAATTCATTAGGGATGGCTTGAGTAAGAAGTCTTTGAATTCCATATCATTGACTCTTGAGACGTATCCCAATGGATATGTGCATCACGCAATTCAAATGTTACATGCACAATTTCAAAAAGAAAGACAACATTTAAGTCTCGGGAATCTGACTTTAAAAGACCATGTTTGCCAATTTATATAAAACTTGGATGGGAAGTTTGTTTACTATCTGTAAATATTATTATCTCTTTGTCTTTAACTAATAATTGTGATTTGTTTTTCTCTTTTATTTTCTCCGACAGGATCCAGACTTTTTGACTTTCACAATATATTTTACTATTTAACTAATAATTGTCATTTGGCAGGTACTGGTGTTATTATTACTCACCCCTTTTTAGGTTATATAAATTCAGCTTGTTATTGCACTCTTGAAGACATCCAGATTTGTGAAAGAAATACATAAAAAAAAATAATAATAATGGAAGCAACTTCAAGAAGATGAGTTATAAACATCTGTGTGTTTTACGGTACCAGTGTTGGTTCTAAACCAGAATTCATTGCGGCAACACATGAATTGAGTAGAGTCATAGCTGAAAGGAATATGCACTTAGTATATAGCGGTGGCAATCTTAGACTAATGGGGTACATTTCAAGGGCTGTATAGGAATGAGATAGTCAAGTTCTGGGAATCATCCCAAAACCTTTGGCAGAGGCGAATCTTATAAGAACATCAAACGGAGAGGAATTCATCGTGCCAGATATGTTTGAACGACTAGTGGAAATGATTAACTGTGCTGATGCTTTTATTACATTGCCAGGTGGCTTGGGCACGATGGAGGAAATTTTTACAGTACTATCTTGGGCGAACTTGAACATATACCAGAAACCGATTGGACTGTATAATATTGATGGATTTTATGATTTTCTTTGTGTGCTTCTTGATGATGCCCGAAGAAATGGGTTCGTGTCAAAACCTGTAAAAGATACCATCTTCACTACCAAAACTGCCCCATGATTAAATTGACTAACTTTTAGCCTTTGAAACACAAATTGACCTTATCCTTTCCAAGAGAAACTGGTTTGATAATGATCGTGGTAAGAAGCGTCGGATAAATCTGGATCTTAACCTTTAGTTTTCTTTTTAAGATGTAGAATTTCAGCTAACCAGATACTGTCTTCTAAACTCTTCTTCTAATTTTTAGACATTGGGGACAATGTCTCAATCAGGTTTGGGGGAGGCGAATAGTTGATTAGTATTTTTGTTTTATTTTTTTCGTTGTGTTGTCTTTTTGTTTTTAGTCAAAAATTTTCAAAAATTCAAAAAAATTTAAAAATATAAAAAATATAAAAACTATTTTTTTTTATGTTTTTATTTTGACTAACCAGTTGAAATTTATGTGAGATAGCTGTGTAAGGAATTTCCACTCCTGAGACGTATCTCAACCTATTTTGTAAAAAGTTAATTTTTGTTTATTTCCTTTTGAATTGTTTAATTTTTAAATTCTCCATAATACTAATTAAATTGGATCTTCATATGCTCAGTTGAAAGGTATTATCAACATGCATGGTAACATACAACCATGGGTTGGAATTGAAAAGTTTCTAATATTCAGTGCTCTAGCTTAAATGGATGAAGCATCTAAAAAAGCGATTGAAAAAAAAAACATCGGAGATCCTAGTAATTAAGTCTGTAGGGGTGTTTTAACACCAAGTGCCCTAAAGCCAATTGGCTTGGGAGTCACTGACCCAAAGCTCGCTACATGGATTGAAGATATTATGTGAAAAAAAATTATTCCATTGCTAAAAAAGGTGTGAATTCTGATATAACTTTAGGACAAAAATATTACTCTCTTTTCAACTACACTTATGAATATTGTGGGCACAATGAGTTAAATAATACTTTGTTGGTTGTGTATATGGAGAATAGTAAAAATAATCGGAGAATTTACTTATTTGGTAATTTAGAAAGAAAGCAAATAATTCTTAATTTCGATAAGAAGTTTCACTTGTTTAGTAACTAACGTGTTTATTCTTTTCTTTTGTCTTTTTGCTTTTTTGTGTGTATTAGATTGACATTTATGGGTATCGTTACTGTAAGCCCTCATGAGACTATAACTCATCCACCAGGGACACCTAGGGGTTTAAAGGCTTGTTGCATATGCTAAATGCAACTGTGATCCCTACGAAAGCTGCTTAATTTAATTTTAAAGTTGTTTATTGCATTTTATTTTGTTGTTTTGCTCGAGGACTAGTAAAATGTTAGGTTTAGGGGTGTGATAAGCGGTAAATATATCAATACCTATCGTCCATTTTACTTAATATTTTGTATAGTTTCTTGAGTTTTGTGAATATTTTGATGTATTTTGTAGATAAATAAAATAACAGGACTCTCTGGAATCAAATCAGGGCTTAAACGGTGAAAATCAGATAAAAATCGTAAAATTGGAATTCTACGTCGCGACGCGCAACACTTCTGTGTCGCGACCGCTAAAATACCCCAGCCATGTGTCAACATCATAGCAATCTTACTATCCTGCGCCGGACACGTGTCATCATCCCATGCTACAGATATTACATGTCATTGCTTACGTCAGCGTTGCAACGTGCACAACTTCACACGTCGCGACACCGAGCCAATAATTCGGCCGATAGCCACGTGTCAAGATCCTATTGAATCAACGATGCGTCGCGACGCGTAAGTGTTTTGCATCGCGACGTGCGGGGCAGAATTTTACCTATAAATTGAAGCTGAAATCAGAAGGAAAATTCATACATTCTTCTGGGGATTTCCATAGGAATACTTTGAAGATTGTATCTTATTTGTTTATTTACAGCTTTTTATATTTAATTTTTATTTTACGCAATAGTTCTTTATTTATTTTACTTTTCAGTCTTTATTTTACTTTTTCAGTATGAGAAGGTATCTCCATTCTTCTGGGGTGAAAGGTTAAGCTTTTATTACTAATATTTATATTAATCTCCTTAATTATAATATATAACTATTTAAAACCTGACTTAATGGGATACCGCCTTTATGGTCGGTTGGACTTAATTAAATTGATTTTAACCTGACTAAATTGGATACCGCCTTTATGGTCGGTTGTAATTAATCATAAATTTGACTTAATCAGGATACCGCTTTTATGGTCGGTTGATAATGTCATGCAATGTTTATATATTATAATAATGGAGATATCTGAAATAGAAGTAATAAAAGTGGATCCTCTAACCCCAACATTTTCTTTTATTGTTTATTTATCTTTTTAATTTCCAGCTTTACTTTATGTCATTTACTTTATTTAAGCTTTTACTAATAATAGATATGTGTTGTAACTAAATATCATATCTAGGTTTGATGAATTCCAATATCACCCGTTTATAAGGGGTTATTTTGTGTATTGGGTAATATAAAGGTTTATTTATTAAGTCTTGAGCTTAAAACTTCTTGTTAAATGGCCCTAATAAGATTGAAGTGGTAAACTTAAAATGAACTTGACGAAGAGATTTTAGGTTTCAGCCTTAGACTTAATAGCCCACGATCTCCCTGAAGGATTAGATACCCCTTAATAGATTTCCTTCCAGGATAGACAAATACCTATCGGGCGGGGGTAGCCATAATTGGAACTTAGTCTTAATGAATTCAGGTAACTTGGTTAACATAGACATATGATTAATTGGGTTATTTGAGTGTTTAAATTTGACCATCGACATAGGCTTTTGCATAATTTCATTTTCCAATAAATAAACCGATATATTGCACAAACATGAGATAATCACTTCATCTTTAAAAGATATTGGAAGAATTCACAACCCTAGATAGTTTCATAATATTGATTTTACCTTTAATTCACATTCGCACTGTTTTATTTAATTGTCTTTAGTTTAAAATCATCATCAAATCAAACAACCAATCTATTATATACTTGTAAGCATTTAGCTTCATAAATTGATGGCCTAGGTATTAAGTCATTGTGAGATCGATACATTTTATACTACTTGACCGATACGTGCGTTTGCGTTACGTGAGTGATTTCACCGATCACGTTTTTGGCACCGTTGCTGGGGACTTATTTATCTTTCACTATTAATTTTGGGGTTAGATACTTTTACTTGTGTCTAATTTTTTTTTTTACTTATTATTTCTGTTTTCTTGTGTTTCAGGTTCTCAGACAATACATGAGAAGAACCAGAAGCTTTGAAATCCATCCGTTTGACCCAGAGATTGAAAGAACTATTAGACAGTTGAGAAAGGAAAGGCGAGAAGGCCAAGAAGCACTGATCAATATGGAACCTGATACTTTGGAGGTTGTACCACCAATTCCCATTCGAGACATAACTATTCTGGTGGTTGACGGCTTCATTTCTTGTATTGTACTTCCTCCCTTACCAGCAAATGCGTGTGACATCAAAACATGCATTCAGATGATACAATAGTCAGTTCAGTTTGGGGGGAATACAACTGAATATCCTAATGCCCACATCAGCAACTTCCTGGAAGTTAGTGGCAGTTTCAATTACAACTGAGCGACAGAAGAAGCAATGAGACTGCGTGTTTTCCTATATTCCTTGAAAGATGGAACTAAGGCTTGGCTACATTCATTACCAGCAGGTTCCATCACAACTTGGAATACTCTTGCCATCAAATTCCTTGCAAAGTACTTTCCCCAAGCCAGAACTAAAAAACTGAGGAATGACATTACATCCTTAGTACAACATGACTCAGAATCCCTCTGCGAAGCTTAGGAAAGATAAAAGGAATTGCTCCGAAAATGTCCTCACCATGAGATTGCAAAGTGGCTACAAGTCCAAACCTTCTACAATTGACTTTCTAGACTGATGAGAACTACAATTGATGCTGCTACTGTAGGAGCTTTAATGGCAAAATGAGAAGATCAGGCCTGAGACCTAATTGAAGAAATGGCCAACAAAAATTCTTTTTAGCCAACAAAAAGGAGCATGATCCAACAAATTGCAGGAATTTACGAAGTTGGAGCCAACACAGCAATGAATGCCAAACTGGATTAGATATGAAAATTCATGGAAACTCTTAGCATGCATGGCAATATTGGATCCACAAGTTCACCATATGGAGGAGTACCAGAGGCAAACCAACATGAATAGTCGGTGAATTATGTCAACAGCTTCAACAAATAAGGGAACAATCTATATTCCAATACCTACAACCCATGGTGGAGAAATCATCCCAATTTCGCATGGAGCAGTAATTCAGGGCAAAGAAACAATCCACCACTAGGATTCCAATAACAAAACAAAGGCTAGGAGTATGAAAAAGAACCAGGAATAACAGAAGTGCTGGCTCACATGAAAAAGCTAGAATCAAAATACGACTCTTAAGCCGCATCATATGATGCTATTTTTCAATCACAAGAAACATTAATTCAAAGTCAAGCAGTATCTTTGAATACACTGAAGAATCAAATGGGACAACTAGCCAATGCTTAGAGTTACAGACCGCAAGGTACCCTTCCTAGCAACAGATAACCAAATCCAAAGAACATATGGAAGGAGCAATGTCATGCCATCACTTTAAAAAGCGGTACTGAAATCAATAAAAATTTCTGGAGTCAAGGCAAATGTTGAGGAAGTTCCAAAAGAAAGCAGCAAAGTAGATCAACAGATGGAGGAAAAAAAGGCAAAAGCAAATGATCAAGAAAGATTCACTCCACCTCCATATTTTCCACAGCGTCTCCAGAAAAGTAAACTAGACAAGCAGTTTGCTCGATTCTTGGAGATCTTCAAAAAGTTATATATCAACATTCCATTTGCAGAAGCGTTAGAACAAATGCCCAGCTATGTCAAATTCATGGAATATATTCTATCACGAAAGTGGAGATTGGGAGATTACGAAGCATTAACAGAAGAATACATCACCATCATTCAAAGAAAGCTTCCTCAAAAGTTGAAAGATCCTGGCAGTTTCACCATCCCTTACACCATAGGCGTACATTACTTCGGAAAGGCTTTGTGTGATTTAGGTGCCAGTATTAACTTGATGCCTTTGTTTATTTACAGCAAACTGCAGATTGGAGAAGCAATGCCCACCTCAGTTACTCTGCAACTTACTGACAGATCGTTCACATTTATGAGAGGTGTAGTGGAAGATGTATTGGTTAAAGTCGAAAAATTCATTTTCCCTGCAGATTTCATTATCCTTGACATGGAAGAAGACAAAGATGTACCTATCATCCTCGGGAGACCATTCTTGGCTACAAGTCGAACGGTTATTGATGTAAAAAAAAGAGAACTAACCGTGAAAGTGCAGGACCAAGAAATTACATTCAATGTTTTCAAAGCCATGAAATTACCGAATGATGAAAAGAGGGAGGAATGTTTCAGAATTGATGTTTTAAATAGTATCATCTAAGATACTGATGCAATACAACTTTCCACAAATAAACTTGAAGCTTGCATCACCAACATGATTAACAGCGAGCTAAATGATGATATTTTGAAATGTATCAACTATCTTGACAGACCCTTTCGCTTCAAATCGACACCATATGTGGAAAGTTTGGAATTATCGAAAAAAGAGCGAATCAGGCCATCTATTGAAGAACCACCGTAACTGGAACTAAAGCTACTTCTGAGCCATCTCAGGTATGCATTCTTAGGAAACTCTTCTCATTTACCTGTGATTATTTCTTCATCGCTAACAATGGAGAATGAAGATAAGTTGCTGAGAGTGTTACGAGAACACAAAAAAACCATTGGCTGGACTATAACAGACATTTGAGGTATTCTTTCATCACTTTGCATGCATAAAATTCTGATTAATGATGAGTACAAAGCCACAGTGGAGCATCAACGGAGACTAAATCCAATCATGAAGGAGGTCGTGAAGAAAGAAATTATCAAATGGTTGGATGCCGACATCATTTACCTCATCTCTGATAGCACTTGGGTGAGTCTTATGAAATGTGTAACAAAGAAAAAGAGGAATAATTGTAGTCACAAATGAAAAGAACGAGCCGATTCCAAAAAGAACAGTGATTGGATGGAGAGTATGCATGGACTACAGGAAGCTGAACAAAGCAACAAGGAAAGATCATTTTCCGCTGCCATTCATTGTCAGATGCTAGACAGATTGGCAAGACATGAGTTCTATTATTTTCTGGATGGATTCTCGGGGTACAATCAGATTGCCATTGCCCTAGAAGATCATGAGAAATCCACTTTTACATGCCCGTATGGTACTTTTACTTTCCGCAAGATGCCATTTGGACTATGTAATGCTCATACCACATTTTAACATTGCATGATGGTCATCTTCTCAGACATGCTGGAACAAAGTATATAGGTTTTCATTGATGATTTCTCTGTGTTTGGAGACTCTTTCGACCACTGCTTGCAAAATCTGGAAAAAGTGTTATGACCGGCGTAAACACACACGTATAACGCAAGCGCACGTATCGTTCAAGTAGTATAAAAATATCGATCCCACGAGGACTTAATTCCTACTATTGTTATTAATTATTGAATCTATTTATTTACAAATATCTAATTAAATGGAGAAGAGAATGATTGTTTGATTGGTTGAATGTGGTTTTGCACAATAAGTAAATAAATAAAAAGATAAAAGAAAATACTAAGGAAAATAACAAAAGACACAAAGATCTAGGGTTGTGAATCATTTTAATATCATTTTAAAGATGAATTGGTTATCTTAAAGTTGGGTAATAAATTGATTTATTAACCTGGAACATTAAATTATGTGTAAGCCTCTGTCGATGGTCAGACACAAATACTCAGTTTAACCCAATTGAACCATATGTCTATGTCAACCAAATTATCTGGATTCATTAAGTTTAAGTTCAAATTATGGCTACCCCCGCCGACATGTATATTCCTATCATGTAAGGAAATCTATTAAAGGGTTATCTATCCTCAAGGAAGATCGTGGGCTATTAAGTCTAAGGCTGAAACCTAAAATCCCTATGTCTAGTACATTTTAGATTTACCACATCAATCTTATTGGTGATCAGACAACAAGAAGCATTAAGCTTAAAACTTAATAAGTAAACCTTTAAATTACCAAAACTATAAAATAACCCCTTATAAACCGGTGATATTAAAAGTCATCACAACCCTAGATAACTAACACATAACTAGGGCTAGTAAAAACATAAAAGTAAAAGACATGAAGTAAAAGCTGAGAAGTAAATTACAATAAAATACTAAGGTAAAAGGAATTACTTTTACTACTACTAATTTTAGATATCTCTCATAAAATAATATATAAACTTGTGATAATATTACCAACCGACCAATCTGGCGGTATCCTGATTAAGTCAAATTAAGTCCAACCAGCCATAAAGGCGGAACCAAAATTAAATTACCAACCAACCAATCTGGCGGTATCCTTGATTAGACAGGTTTAAACCAGATTAAAATTAAATTACTAACCGGCCATATAGCGGTATCCTTTTTAAGTCAGTATTTTAAATAGTGAATATATTATTTTTAAGGGAGATTAATCTAAATAGTAACAGTAAAAGAATTACCTTTCACCTTAGCTGGGGGAAGTTACCTACTCATGGTGAATAGTAAAAACTGTAAAAAGTAAAAAGTAAAAATTAAATTACTATTATTACAAAACGTAATTAAAATTATTTACAAAACTAAAATTAAAAAACTAAAAAAAAACTAAAAATACTAAAAGAATAAAAGAGAGAGAAACTCTCTCTTTAGAAAGAATATAAGAGAGAGAATGGTGTATTCAATTCTGAAATTCGAAGCTGAATTTATAGGCCTCGATGGGGTTCTAGCATCCCGACGCCAAAGGCTTTGGCGTCGCTACGCCAGCTGCAGTTGGCCTGGCATGCTCTGGTTTTGACACGTGGCAATTCAGATAAGAAGATAAGGCGACACGTGGCGAGGCGGCTAAGAGCTCAATTAATATGCTGATGTGGCGATGACGTGGTGCTGACGTGGCAAGGCGGCTGAGATCAATTGTCGGCACCGTAGGATTGCGACACGTGTCACGGCGTGATTGGCTGATGATGACGTGGCATATTGACTCGGTTGACGTGCTGACGTGGATGATTACGTGGCACGATGCGTGGCAAAGTAAACTCATTGACCGGATGATGTGGCGACACATTGGATGACATGTGGCACACGTGGAAATAGTAATTGTCGGCACCGTAGGATGATGACACGTGGCACGGCGCATGTTAGCAGCTCGGCTGTGATGGTGACACGTGGCAAGGCGCATTTTAGCAAAGTCAAACTTCTCAAATTATGGCCCGTTGACCCGGTGCACATTAGCAGATCTGGTGCACTTTAGGCGTCGCGACGCTGAATGTCTTGGCGTCGCGACGCAGGAATTTACCAAATGCCCTTTTCATCCAATTTTCACTGTTTTTGGGCCCAAATCACCTCCAGAATGTCCTGAAACTTTATTTATCTACAAAATAACACAAAACACATCAAAATATTCACAAGACTCAAGTGACTATACAAAATATTAGGTTAAATGAGTGGGAAATAGTGATATAAATACCACTCATCACACCCCCAAACCTAACATTTTGCTAGTCATCGAGCAAAACATAGAATAAAATAACATAATTAAAATTTAACTAAGCCACTTTCGTAGGGATCACAGTTGCATTTAGCATATGCAACAAGCCCTTAAACCCTTAGGTATCCCTAGTGGACGAGTTGTAGTCTCGTGAGGGTTTACAGCAATGATACCCACAAATATTTTACAATAGTAAAAAGGTAGTAAAACTAATGCACACAAAAGGAAAAAGACAAGAGAAAAGAGAATAAAGAAGTTAGTGACTAATCAGGTGAAATTTATACTCCAAGTTATTAGTTGTTTTGTTTCTTTCTAAATTACTGAATAAGTAAATTCTCCGATTATTTTTACCATTATTCATATACATAGCCAGCAAAATATTAAACAACTCATTTTTGTCCACAACAGTCATAAATGAAGTTGATAAGAGAGTAATATTTTTGTCCTAAAGTTTTATCAAATTTCACACATTTTGTAGCAATGGAATAATTTTTCTGATTTTTTCTTTGATTTTTTCTCTATTTTTTATTTATATACAATACCTTCCGTCTATATAGCGAGTGTTGGGTCGGTGGCTCCCAAACCAGTTGGCTTTAGGGCACCAGGTGTTAAGACACCCCTACGAACTTAATTACTCAGACTTCAGATATTTATATTTTTGCAGCATCTTTGATCCATGTAGCGAGCTTTGGGCCAGTGACTCCCAAACCAGTTGGTTTTAGGGCACTAGGTGTTAAAACACCCTTACAGACTTAATAACTCGGATCTCAGATTTTTTTTTTTACTCCATTGCTTTTTGAGATGCTTCCTCCAATTAAACTAGAGCACTGAATATTACAAACTTTTCAATTTTAGCTTATGTCCGTATGTTTTCATGTATGTTGATAATACCTGCCAACTGAGCATAAGAAGATCCATTTTAGTCCGTTTTATGGAGAATTTACGAATTAAATAATTCAAAAGGAAATAAACAAAAATTAACTTGTTTCAAAATAGGTTTGAAATACGTTTCAGGAGTGGAAACTCCTTACTTAGCTATCTCTTACCAATTTCACCCTTTTTTAGTCAAAATAAAAACACAAAACACAAAATATTTTTGTAATTTTTGAAAAATTTTCAATTTTTTTGTATTTTTCGAAAAATTTTGGACTAAAAATAAAAACAACATACAAACTAAAAATAAGGTACTAATCAGCGAATTCCCTCCCCCAATGTCTTAACAGTAAAAGGAGAGTTAAGAAGGTCGTACCTGGTTAGCAGAAATCTATAGGAAATTAAAGGTTAAGATCTAGATTAATTCGACGCCTCTTACCACGATCGTCCTCGGACCAATTTATCTTTGAAAGGATAGGGTCAACTTGTGGTTCATAGGCTATGAGTTGGTCTATTAGATCCGGAGCAGTTCTGGCAGTGAAGAGGAGTTCTTTCATAGGTTTTGACACGAACCCATTTCTTCGGGCATCATTAAGAAACACACAAAGAAAATCATAAAATCCATCAACGTTGAGCAGTCCAAGCGTTTCTAGTGTATGTTCAGGTTTGCCAAGATAGAACTATAAAAATTTCCTCCAATGTACCCAAGCCACCTGGCAAAGTGATAAAAGCATCAGCACGGTTAATCATTTCTACCAGTCGTTCAGACATACCTGGCACGATCAGTTCCTCTCCGTTTGATGGTTCAATAAGATTTGCCTCTGCCAAGGGTTTTGGGATGATTCCCAAAACATGACTGCCTCCCTCCTTTACAGCCTTTGAAACGATCCCAATAAGTCCAAGATTTCCTCCGCCATATATTAAGTGCATATTCCTTGTAGCTAAGACTCGACCCAATTCCTGTGCTGCTTCTACGTATTGTGGCTTAACACCAACACTGCGTCCGCAAAACACGCAGATGTTTTCAACTCGTCTTCTTGAAGTGGCTTCCATTTTTTATGTATTTCTTTTTCAAATCAGGATGCCTTCCAAAGTGCAATGACGGTCTGAATTTATAGTACCTGAAAAAGGGTGAGTAATAATAGCACTAATATCTTCCAAAGGACGTTTATTAGCTAAACAACAAAAGAAATCGTGAAATGTCAAAAAGTCTGGATCCTGTCTACAAAAATAAAGATAATTACAACAAAAAAGCGAATCAAAGCAATAATTAAGGCAATGGAATTGTGTACGTAATACGCCACTCGCTTAGTATAAATTCATTAGGATGCGTCTCAAGATTTTATTCATTACTCAGCCATCGCTAATGAATTGTTTCTCATATTTATGATTACCAAACACCATTCCTTCTGTCTTAAAATGCTTCGTTTGTGCCTTTCCCTACAAAAATAACACACAAAATTAAAAAGTTCACACAAAATATGAAAACAAATTACAACAAATTGCATGGGTTGCCTCCCTGTTAGCGCTAAATTTTTCGTCTTCAGCCAGACGTGACTGAAATTCATCTGTTAAGGAGGTTTCAATGTCATTTTGGATGTCCGATTAAAGACAATCCCATGAGCGTTGCTTTTGAATGGTCTCTTCCAACGGTAAAGTGGCAAAAAGAGTTTTGTCTTATTCAGTGCTCGTGCCAGCTTTTTGCTTCTTGTTGTTCCGGTGGTTCCTACAAAGAAAGAAATAAAATCAGGAGGTCTCGTATGATGCTTGACTTGGAATGGAAATTCCATTCTGTCAAGCTTCTGGTTGATATCTTTGATTTGTACTCCCCAAAACAGCGATGTTTCTCCTGAATGCTATTGATCTTTATTAAGGTCAGACATTTGCTCCTCCATTTGCTCTGTTTCTTGTTCCACCTTTTCTTCACAGATGTATTTTAAAATTTCCATATTCAGTTCTTCATCTGTCATCTGTGAAATACATGTTTCAAAATTGTCAACCTGAGGATGAAAAGAAATGTCAGATTTTAGGTCTTCATCCTCTGATATGACTAGAATGGATGGTTCAGATAGATCTTCTTCAAACATCATGGTAAAACATGCTCCAAGATCTTCATTTTGAGGATTGAAAGTTTGATCCTCCGTTGTTGGTGCAGTTGGTACAAATAGATCAGCTTCATCCTTGTCAGAATCTGAATAATAAAAGTCAAATTGAGACTTTGCTGGTTCGGGCTCCTGAACTGATACCTCTGGTTATTGATACTGTTCAGCCTCCTCCTCTGTTGAAGTGTCATTGTGAAATGATTGGTAATCGAAGGCTTCATCAGTGTCAACTGAAACTGGTTCTTGAGGTATGTAGTTCTGGTTTTCTGTTAATTATCTGATCTGATTTGTCATTCTCTATATGGATTCCGTTTGACTCTGAATACTTTCGAGTTGATTCTGGAATGTTTCAAGCATTGTATCCATCTTTTCATCTCGTTTCTTGAACACATCTTTGAGCATGTCAATCATCTGATCTTTTTCTGATTGTTCTGGTTGTTGATGAAGATCGAAGGTAAATGGTGGATGAGATGGAAAATATGACGGTTCTTCGTACCTTGAATGATTCTGATAATTCAGCCACTCTAAAATATATATACATTGATCGCTCGGGTGGTTACCATCACAAATTATACATTTCGTTCTGTTGAGCAAATGTAAAATTGCTTGGTTCTGGCATCCAGTGATAATTGTTGGGCTGGACAACAGGCTTCAGAAAACCGGACTGTTGCTCCCAGATTTGGGGTGTATTTTCTTGTAAAGTTCGTAATCTCTCAATCTCCCAGTAGTGTTCCATTTTTCAACCACCTGAAATAAAGAAAAAAAATAAAAATTACAAATAAAAATAAAGAAAATTAGATACAAGTAAATTGGATAGCTTCAAAATTAATAACTCAAGAAAAATAAGTCCCCGGCAACGGCGCCAAAAACTTGACCGGCGTAAACACACATGTATAACGCAAGCGCACGTATCGTTCAAGTAGTATAAAAATATCGATCCCACGAGGACTTAATTCCTACTATTGTTATTAATTATTGAATCTATTTATTTACAAATATATAATTAAATGGAGAAGAGAATGATTGTTTGATTGGTTGAATGTGGTTTTGCACAATAAGTAAATAAATAAAAAGATAAAAGAAAATACTAAGGAAAATAACAAAAGACACAAAGATTTAGGGTTGTGAATCATTTTAATATCATTTTAAAGATGAAGTGGTTATCTTAAAGTTGGGTAATAAATTGATTTATTAACCTGGAACATTAAATTATGTGTAAGCCTCTATCGATGGTCAGATACAAATACCCAGTTTAACCCAATTGAACCATATGTCTATGTCAACCAAATTATCTGGATTCATTAAGTTTAAGTTCCAATTATGGCTACCCCCGCCCGACATGTATATTCCTATCCTGTAAGGAAATCTATTAAAGGGTTATATATCCTCAAGGAAGATCGTGGGCTATTAAGTCTAAGGCTGAAACCTAAAATCTCTATGTCTAGTACATTTTAGATTTACCACATCAATCTTATTGGTGATCAGACAACAAGAAGCATTAAGCTTAAAACTTAATAAGTAAACCTTTAAATTACCCAAACTATAAAATAACCCCTTATAAACCGGTGATATTAAAAGTCATCACAACCCCAGATAACTAACACATAACTAGGGCTAGTAAAAACATAAAAGTAAAAGACATGAAGTAAAAGCTGAGAAGTAAATTACAATAAAATGCTAAGGTAAAATGAATTACTTTTACTACTACTAATTTAGATATCTCCCATAAAATAATATATAAACTTGTGATAATATTACCAACCGACCAATCTGGCGATATCCTGATTAAGTCAAATTAAGTCCAACCATCCATAAAGGCGGAACCAAAATTAAATTACCAACCGACCAATCTGGCGGTATCCTTGATTAGTCAGGTTTAAACCAGATTAAAATTAAATTACCAACCAGCCAATATAGCGGTATCATTTTTAAGTCAGTATTTTAAATAATGAATATATTATTTTTAAGGGAGATTAATCTAAATAGTAACAGTAAAAGAATTACCTTTCACCTTAGCTGGGGGAAGTTACCTACTCATGGTGAATAGTAAAAACTGTAAAAAGTAAAAAGTAAAAATTAAATTACTATTATTACAAAACGTAATTAAAATTATTTACAAAACTAAAAATTAAAAAACTAAAAAAAAACTAAAAATACTAAAAGAATAGAAGAGAGAGAAACTCTCTCTTTAGAAAGAATATAAGAGAGAGAATGGTGTATTCAATTCTGAAATTCGAAGCTGAATTTATAGGCCTCGATGGGGTTCCAGCGTTGCGACGCCAAAGGCTTTGGCGTCGCTACGCCAGCTGCAGTTGGCGTGGCATGCTTTGGTTTTGACACGTGGCAATTCGGATAAGAAGATAAGGCGACATGTGGCGAGGCGGCTAAGAGCTCAATTATTATGCTGACGTGGTGATGACGTGGCGTTGACGTGGCAAGGCGGCTTCGGCACCGTAGGATTGCGACATGTGTCACGGCGTGATTGGCTGATGATGACGTGGCATGTTTACTCGGTCGACGTGCTGACGTGGATGATTACGTGGCCCGACGCGTGGTAAAGTAGACTCATTGACCGAATGACGTGGTGACACGTTGGATGACACGTGGCACACGTGGAAATAGTAATTGTCGGCACCGTAGGATGATGACACATGTCACGTCGCATGTTAGCAGCTCGGCTGTGATGGTGACACGTGGCAAGGCGCATTTTAGCAAAGTCAAACTTCTCAAATTCTGGCCCGTTGACCCGGCGCACGTTAACAGATCTGATGCACGTTAGGCGTCGCGAAGCGGGAATTTACCAAAATGCCATTTTCATCCAATTTTCACTGTTTTGGCCCAAATCACCTCCAGAATGTCCTGAAACTTTATTTATCTACAAAATAACACAAAACACATCAAAATATTCACAATACTCAAGTAACTATACAAAATATTAGGTTAAATGAGTGGGAAATATTGATACAAATACCAGTCATCATGTTACAAAGATGCGAAGATGCCAATCTGGTACTCAACTGGGAGAAATATCACTTCATGGTGCCGGAAGGCATTATCCTTGGACATCGGATCTCACAAAAGGGAATCGGGGTAGACAAAGCAAAGATCCAGACAATTGAAAAACTACCTCCACCATCATCTGTCAAAGGGATTCGGAGTTTTCTCGGACATGCAGGCCCTTACAGAAGATTTATCAAAGACTTCTCAAAGATTGCTAAACCTCTGTTCAATCTATTGGAGAAAGATGTGCCTTTCAACTTCACCAAAGAATGCCACGAAGCTTTTGAGATCTTGAAATAAATGATGGTCTCTGCCCCTATCATAGTAGCACCAGACTAGACCCTTCCATTTGAGGTGATGTGCGGTACTAGTGATTTTACTGTAGGTGCAGTTTTGGGACAACGCAAAGATAAAATTTTCCACACCATTTACTACTCCAGTAGAACTCTGAATGAAGAACAACTCAACTACACAACAACTGAAAATGAGTTTCTTGCAATTGTGTTTGTTTTTGATAAATTTCGTTCATATTTGCTGGGTCCCAAAGTGGTGGTCTACACATATCATTCAGCAATCAAATACATGATCGTGGAGAAAGATACCAAACCTAGATTGATTCGTTGGGTACTTCTGCTGTAAGAATTTGACTTGGAGATCCGAGACAGGAAATTGACAAAAAATCAAGTGGCAGATCACTTACCGAGGCTCGAGAATTGAGAAACAACTGGCAATGTAATGACAATCAAAGAAAATTTTCTAGATGAATAATTGTTTACCATCAAATAGCAGGATGTCCCTTGGTATACTGACTATGTAAACTACATAGTATAGGAAAAATGGCCGTTGGAATGGACACATCAGCAACGAAAGAAGTTCTTCAATGAAGTCAAACACTATGTATGGGATGAGCCATAACTGTTCAAACGTTGTGTTGATCAATTACTGAGACTTTGTGTTCCACAGGAGGAGGTCAATAGTGTCCTACAGCATTGTCATTCATCACCATACAGCGGACACTTCAGCGGAAATTAAATTGCATCCAAATTCCTACAATCAGGTTTGTTCTGGCCCACTCTGTTTAAAGATGCTTACTTTTTTTATCTTCAATGTGACAGGTGCCAGAGAATGGGAAATATTTCAAGGAGAAATGAATGACCTCTGTAAAACATTCTGGAAGTGGAAATATTTGATGTATGGGGGATTGATTTTATGGGACCCTTTGTTCCATCATTCGGAAACCTGTACATACTAGTTGTAGTAGACTACGTCTCTAAATGGGTTGAAGCGACAACAGTGCCATCAAATAATTTAAAAGTGGTGATAAAATTCCTTAAAAATAATATTTTCACTCGCTGCGGAACACCTCGGGCAATTATTAGTGATAATGGCGTACACTTCTGCAATAGATACTTCGATGCAGTCCTATCCAAATAAGAAGTTACTCATAAAGTTTCCACTGCCTACCATCCACAGTCCAATGGACAGGTTTAAGTTTCAAATAGAGAGATCAAAATTTTTTTAGAGAGAACCATCGGATCAACAAGGAGGGACTGGTCCACAAAACTAGATGACACATTATGGGACTACCAGACAGCTTAAAAAACACCTATTTGTATGTTCCCATATCAAATGGTGTTTGGGAAAGCATGTCATCTGCCAGTGGAACTTGAGCATAAAATGTATTGGGCACTGAAGAAGTTAAATCTTGATCCATAAGCAGTAGGAGAGAAAAGGCTCCACCAACTCAATGAATTGGAGGAATTTTGCCTGCAGGCTTATGAGAATGCCAGACTATACAAAGAAAAGACCAAGAAATGACATGATCAAAAAATAGTGCACACACAATTGGAACCAGGGCAACAGGTGTTGTTATACAATTCACAGTTGAAAATTTTCCCTGGAAAGTTGAAATAAAAGTGGTCAGGTCCATTTGTGATTACCCAAGTTTTACACTACGGATCCATTGAGTTACTTGATCCTAACACCAATGATACATTCAAATTTAACAGCCAGCGTGTCAAGCACTACTGGGGAGAATCATTTGAGCTACAAAAAGAAGGTGTCACACTTTCAGATCCAGCCTAACGTTTGAGCAGTCATGTCTAGCTGACAACGTTAAAATTAGCGCTACCAAGGAGGAAACCCATGCAATTTGTGTATATATTCAGATTTGGTGTCTTTTATTTTTGTGTGTTTAATTTTGTATGTAAAGTCACAGACAGGATGGAAGACGTTCTCGTAAATCTTCACAAGAAATTTCTTTCTCTCCCTCAAAACTCTCTGATGAAAGTCTACAAAGCTCGAATGGAACGAATGAGACTACTGATGATCAACGATATTCCTAATGATATTCGTTGGATTATTGAAGCACGAGTCCGATTGGCAGGTGAGGCTTCTGACTCTTTTATTTCATATCGGCCTGGTTTAGGAATAAGCAATTATGCTAGAAAGAGAATAGCTAAAAGAATGGGTGTTTGCTATAAATGTGCATGCATGACATGTAACACTTGTTGTCTTCTTTTAGGAATAGTGTCTGATAACCGTGCAGGTAAAATTAAATTCATTAGGGATGGCTTGAGTAAGGAGTCTTTAGATGACATATCATTGACTCTTGAGACGCATCCAAGTGGATATGTGCATCATGCAATTCACATGTTATAGGCATAATTTCAAAAAGAAATACAACATTTAAGTCTCGGGAATCTGACTTTAAAAGACCCTTGTTGACGGCTGATTTTGGTCTCAGAGGTAATAAAGGTCTTTTACTCCCGAGACAATCCTCCTCCAACTGTGAATTTGTTTGGTTATGGGGGACCAAAAGCAAATTTGGCAAAAGATAATAAAATACACCAATCGACAAGGAGATTTAACGTGGTTCGGCGGATCAGATCCAACCTACGTCCACGGGCACAGAACGGATGGTATTTTTATTACTGAGATATGCTTCTCTGATATCTCTTATGTTTACAAGTCTGATCGTAATGATCTTGATATTGATTCTGATTCTGGTGCCTCTTACACACACTCTACCCTCCTATTTATAATAGTGAAGAAATCAGATTCCTTCTCCTACAAGAATTTCCTAGTTGAAACAATTCTTTTTCCCATAAGGATTCATAGTCAAAACTATTCTCTTTTCCCATAAGGATTCCTAATCAAAACTACATTTACTTTCTTTATCCTACTAGGACTCTGACTCACCAGTTTTCCCCATGAAAATAGGATAACTTGTCATCTTATCCGCAAGAATAGGGTGTCATCTTCTGGAGCATATCTCGCTATCTTGTCGGTCTTCATGAGGTCGGTCATGATAGTCTTTTTAACTGAGAATGCTGTTGTCGATCTGATAATGCCCGGTCATCTGAACCCAAGTGCTCGGTTGCCGATCATAAAGTGTTCGGTCTCTACCTGTTGGCTTTATAACACTCATGTGGTCGGGTCGGTATTAATGATCTTGATCAACAAGGGAGTTACCCTTTTTACCCATGTCGTACTGTTTAAATATCATAGTTCTTAAAAAACACCATCAACATCTATCCTCTAGTTCTCGGTAACAACGAGTTTTTGAGTTGATGCCGGGAACTATAAAAAAAGATGGTGTGGCGATGAATCTGTATTTACTTCTACCCGTTACACTACACTTCTAAAGAAACCTCATTTACATTGAGGGGAATAGATGAGAAGAGAATACAAAGAGTAAGGAGGTAATAAGGCTGGACACGCGGGTCCAATTAATAAATTCTAAATTTATTACAACAATTTCCAAAATTACCGCACCCATGTAATATCCATCTGATAGACATTATTCATGCATCGCAACCATATATTCACACAAGCATGTTATCAATCAATCTAATCCAGTTAATTAATCTGATAATTAATGACCATCCAATGTTCAAACAACGATTTGATTTTGCGCGAGTCAAACTCGTTTTGCGAATAAGTACTCAAAGTACGAATTCTCGAATTAAATTAAACTGCATAATTAAATCCAATTCAATTTTCATTTAATACTAATTCATTATTTAATTCCAAATTAAATATCACACTTTATTAACGAACCTTTACGACTTAAATTCCAAATTTAATCGTTACGGGTCTCAAAGCCCGATTAACGTCCAACGTTAGTTTAATTAAAGTCCAATGGGCTTTTAATTAATTTCTTTAAGGCGTGGACTTTTGGTCAACTTGGGTCAAACCCAATAACCAAAGCCCAATCAAGGAATAACCCCATAAGCCTAGAAATTAATTTAGGCCCAATTAAATAATTAAGGGTCCATTAGTCGCATTTGGACTTTATGGAAGCGGTTTTGGGCCCAATTGGATCCAACCAATTTAGCCTAAACCTAACTTGGTACAACCAAGCCCAATAAGCCCATTTACAACATTACAAGCCCAAATCCAATTTAAGCCCATTTAATTAAAAGCAAAAATTCCAAATTTCATATTTAATTAAACTAAAGTGTATGGCATAATTAATTACATAAATCAACATTTCCAAATCATCAATTTACATAACTAATCATGCTCTTTAACATCAAATAGTGTCTAACATAATTTAACAAAAATCAAACCCAATCATGCTTATCAAAGTCTCGGCTTTGGAGGGGATTTTATGTCCAAATCAAATTCAATCCAATTAAATCCAATTCAACATTAAATCAATATTCCCAACATAATTCAAACTCATCCAATGAATCAAAAATCAAAAAATCCAAGACATTAGGGCATAGTAAACTCTCGGCCAAGTTAAGAAATTTGGGAAAAATTGTTCCAAACCAATTTTCTTGAAATTGATCCAATCAATCTTCAATTAAACATAATTTAAGCATACTAAATCATCCAATTTCATTAAATCATCCTCAACTACAATTTACCCAATTTTAAGTCCTAAATCAAATTTCATGCTTTTACTCCGCTCTGATACCATTATTGGAGTTCTACGGTCCCGAGGATCGAATAATAAGCCAGAAACACATGGGAATACAATCAACGAAGTTGCAGAATACTTACATCGATCAGTTGAGTGATGCGGTGGACAACAAAAATCAATTTTCTGCCTCCTCCAAGTCACGGCAGTGAGCTGTTTTTGAGTCCTCCATTTTCGGCTTTGGTCCAAGCTCAAAGCTCCAAGCTTTGTCAAGGTGATCCCAAGCTCACGGATGGGTTTCCCTATCACCTTCGCAAGACTCCGATGTGTGCTAGCACTCAAGAAATTTGTCACAAATTTCACTCTTTTCTTCCTCTTCATTTTCGGTCCAACCAGAAAAGAAAACAGAAGAAAAAATGGCCTATTGGCCAATAGAGAAAAAGTAGCAATTTTGGCTCCAAACCGTGAACCAAGGAGAAAGAGAGATGGATTAAAAGTGTTGTGTGTTTTGTATATCAAATACCAAAAATTAAAAGTCAAATACCATTAAAATAATGATATATGTCTTTCAAGCTTTCAAAAAGCTTTTACAACAACTTCCATCAAGTCACATCACTCAATCAATCAATTGTCACATCACTCAAAGTGACATGTGATTTGGCGCTTGATATGACTTGCGATTTGACGCTTGATGTGACTTGCATGCCGCACTCGAATTCGAAATGCGAATGCGCTCGCAAACAATCCCAGGCTCAGGTTCGCTAATTCCAAATTAACGAATTTTCTGTTACGACGTAATTAAATGATTATGCCTAGCGAAATCACTATTCATGTCACAAACGAATTAATTCTAAAGTAACTCGTTCGCCTGAATTAAAATCTAATTTTAATTCCTCGTCGAAATCCAAGTTCGTATAATATATCGAATATATTATTTTAATTGATTAATTCCAAATTAATCGTTTTCTCTCTTTAAATGATATTTTATCCCAGATAAAATATCTCCATAATTAATCCCAGATTAATTTTTCTCTCTCATCTAATTAATCCCAGATTAATTAAAGTGTGAGTCATACGTCATCGGTAAATCTTCGGGAAGCGACCCATGAGATCCCCGGATATGTTGGTAGTAAATTCGGTCGTCGGACTATCCGAACACGTAAGTACCTAGTACTACGTTTTTATCGATTTACAAGACAAGGTTGGCTTTTAGCAAAACGCCATGCCTACCAAATTCTCCAGAAATATCCTTACAGGAATATAGTGATCTATATCAGGCGTAGTATACGTAGTATTGCGTATTTCGATCCAGTATCAGATGTCACGTGCTAGGTCTGGGGCTGGAATTGTGTCTGCCCCGTACGAAGCACATGTCGGATGTCTGGTAACTAGTCTCTATAATCCGATAATCATGACATAGTCATATTATCCCGATGACTGCATTACTTAAGACAACCAGTTCTATATCCTACGTGACCATCATCTCGACTATGACTGGAGTGATACTTCCGTCTTGACATCACACCCAATACACTACGATTCTCAATATACCCAGCAGAGGCGTACACAGAACCTGTTAAAGCCCTGGACGACCTAAAACCAAAACATATTAATTGTCGCAAGTATTAGCGGTGCAAGTCTCAGGTTAAGACCAAATACACCTACCCTGATTTCGGACTTCCATAGACACATAGTCATACTACCAATGGAATTCCGAGGGGGTCTATCCAGAGCGAAGCTGTTTTCCATACCATCGGTAAAACACAACCTCCTACTACACTTGCATGAGTATCCTATACCCAAATATAAGAGAATTATGCCGTTATGCCCTCACAACGCGCACAAGTGTAATACTAGTCTTTTACGCATTATCGATGTCCAATCTCGATAATACTCTGACTAGGGATATTTAATGATTAAACCTTCATGGATTGATACTGTCTCATATCATCTGAATCCAGGAACTAATCATAAGGACCTCCTATCATTTATACATCTTGGTGATCTAAATACATTTATACAACACGATTTTCATCACCAAAATCACAGAAATTTCAGTTCTGAATTGATAACAAAATTATCATTTTTCATGCTTCAAATCCAATTTTCTCAACATTAATCATATTACTACTTATGCCAACCAAAGTCACCACAATCGAAGAAATCAAGAACAATTCTAGGAGTTACAAGAGTGGTCATAACACTCTAGAATGGTAACAAGTCACCAACAGACAAAATTGAACTGATATTACACTAATATTATTCAATCTAACTTCACACATGCATCTAGCCTCTGAATCCATCCTCCAAATCAAAAGCCCTAAACTCTAAGAAAGGAAGAAACCCTAGAAAAATTTTAGATGCTCAAGAATAAGAAACAAGTTTTCTAAGTTTAAGAGTTATGAAGATTACCTCCAAATCTCCTAATTTCCTTAAATATTTTTCTTGATTTCTTGATTTTCTTCTTTGTTTCTTCAAACAAAATTTGGGAGCTTTTTTTCTTGGAGAGATTCGACCATGACTTCTAATTAATTAGAAAACAAAAATTTTCCACTTTAAATAGCAAGCCTTGACCGACTTTAGGGGGAGAAGGGCATTTTGGTCATTTGGTCAATTAATCTAATTAATTAATAATAATAAGCTTTAAGTTAGCAAATCCAATTTGTATATTTTAAGCTTAAAAGAATCATGCCACATGTAACCAATAATAATCAGACATATTGCATAACAATTATGTAATATTGATATAATTTAATTATCTAGATATTTAACATTTAAATACCTAAATAATTAATTACTTCGGTTATTATTATATATGTATTTTATTTACATAAATAACAAATACATATATTAATGGCATGCGTAAAAGTCTCATTTGACAATTACTTAATATGTATCAAATCCAATCTTGTATCAAATACAAATACACATTAATTATTAATTGACCAAAATCCCCTAATACATATACTTTTATTTAACCGATTAAGTGATTCGAATTAACCCATTTAATCCAGTGAAGTATTATGAATAATCTATATTATTCATTACGCGTTGCCCAAGTGCTCAACGAGTACACTTCATATTATGGGACTCTCTAAGTTTAGAATTATCCATCACGGAATCCAATTTCATTTCCATAAATCACTCACTCATGAATTATGACGACCACAGATAATCTCGCTAAACTATGCAAGTTGAGGTCATTGCATACGTATAATCCCTTCGTCACATGCTATCAATATTATACCAGAGATATAGATAGGAACATCAAATCCCTAAGGTATAATATAATTGAATTTAAAATTTACGATCTCTAAATAACACTCGGAACTTGCTTCCGAAGTATACCACGACCATGGATTTACTAGATCACAAACACGTTCAAGATACCTATGCCCTGTACACAGGATTGACGGATTCTATCCGATACTCACAAGATATCATGAGCATCAGTCCACACCCAACGAATAGGAGGAGGTTCTGTCATCGATGTGTGGAGGATATCTCATATATCCAGATTGGTATCTCAAGTCGAAGAACCACTATGCTACTCGACTCGAGAAGATTTCTATTGACGTTGGTGTACCATATATTAGGAAATCGTTGGTGAGTTGCTCAGTGTTTATCAAATAAACACCTACACGTCTATACGAGACTCCCAAGACTCATGATTCATTGGGATAAACCGTCGGACCAAGTCTCGATATACGACATGTACTGGTCTCAGCGGATTTTACTAACCGACCCGTGTCAGTAAATCTTGACCAGGAACGTTATTTGATAATATACTTCTAGTAGTGACACTTCCCAATGTCAATTACAAACTACTTTGTAACTGCGCACTACAAAATATATTATCGGGTCTTTGTCTAATATATACACATCACTAAATCATATTTAGTTTCAATCTAATCGTAATTATATCGAATATGTATATAAAAACAAGAAGTACTACTATAAATAAGTAATATTATGGAAAACGAAATTTTTCGTATTCATGAATCGAACATAAATACGATCCGGATTGGCACTCCAAGCACCAACCCTAACATTATAAGTATGTATAAGTACATAAACATGTATTTGTATCAGCTGTGAGAGTCATGCTTGAGACGCGGATCGCCCAATTTGCAGTCACCCTCACAAGTATGTTGTGAGGAGTCCTAGAGGTTTGGGTTCTTTTATTATTACGTTGTTGTCGTGCTGAGCATGAAGGTTTGTATTTATAGGTTAAAGATTTGATTTACATTGATGTTGTGGGCATGGAGCCCTTAAGTGTTGATATTGACGTGTTTTGTGTGGACCTGAGGTCCCTTTATTTTTTTGATGTTTTTTGAGATTTTGTTTTGATGATGGACTGTGATCCAGGTTGTATAATTTTAAGATAAATCATGCCCAATTTTTTTTTTTTATAAATTTGGAGGTTTATGGAGATGGATTAATCATGTCTCCTACTAGTAGCATTTTGCCTTTGGCAGGGTATTACAGTTATATTTATTGTAATTGAAATCTAAAATTATAAAGGGTACGAATTGAGTTCTACTGGAATTTGAATAAACTAAAACTACAAATGAATACTTTATTAGAATATTAAATACCCTACATAACTAGTAGAAATTGACATATTGAGTTTTGGGATTGAAGTCTTGGGGGTCCTTTCTTCTGGCGGCTGTAGGCACTGCTTTTTTGCATAAAGCCCAATGATGAGCCTTGTATGAAGGCACTACCTGATAAGTCGTGGAAGTCGGGGGAAACAAATGCTGATATAAACGCTAATCTTTCAATTATCTTGATTCCAATAGTCCAACTATCCAATCAAGGATTTCGGGTACAATCAAATATAATGATTACTATAGTCTAACTATATAATCAACTACTATTTTATTGGTTAAATTGAAATATATTGATTACTATAATCCAATTATAGAATCAACTATAAATGAATTAGTTTGAATACAGTCCAACTGTTAAATTAAAACAACAATTAAATATTAGTCCAACTAATATATTTATAAATTAATGACGAAAAATGAAATGAGCGCGTATTGGCAAGTATCCAAACGAAATTGCAAATTTAATACTTGCCTCCCATTATTTTCAGGCGAGCCTCTAACCCTCTGTTGAGTACTCGGGAAACCTAGTTTCCTAGTGGGCTAGGATTCCGTTAAATAACACACAACCTTGACTTTGGCCAACAAGCTGTATGATATTTAACTAGGTAGATCTCTAAGATCAATTGGATCTCATCCAATTCCTAGATCCAGTAGGTGGACTTCCAAGTCCGAAACATATATCCAATATATCCAATATATTGCCTAACCTTTTTCCTCTAAAACAACTAAGCCTTGGCTTTGGCTCAACAAGCTTAATGATTCTAGTTAAGCGTGACTCATTGACTTTGGAAAACTTCGTAATCGATGTCAATGGACAAAAAGTGATATTTACTTTGGCCAACAAATCACAACTTGGACAAGACATGCGATATGGAACAAAGCCTTCATGATTCAAACACATCCGCGATGGACAAAAGTCTTGACTTTGGCCAACAAATCAGTGACAATCTTGGATCTTGAGAATGAATCATTCAATGGAAGGAAAACGCTTAATATTTGTTGAGGGTTTTTCGCGTAATTGGCAACCAATTAATTATCTTTGATTAGGTCTCATCATACACCCTTAAGCATGCATTCTAAAAGCATAATAAGGCGCGGTAAATAAATTAATAATGATATGCGGATGGATATCTCACAAATTGTTCCTAGACCAAATCACTCAATTTCCTCTCCGCTAGCACTATTCTTACTTCTACCCAATTACATAAAACTTCTAAAGAAACCTCATTTACATTGAGGGGAATATGTGAGATGAGAATTACAAAGAATCGAGAGATAAAGGCTGGACACGCAGGTCCAATTTAATAAATTCTAAATTTATTACAACAATTTCCAAAATTGCCCTCACCATCTAATATCCATCCGATATACATTATTCATACATCACATCCTTGTATTCACACAAAGTATGTTATCAATTAGTCTAATCCAATTAATTAATCTTTAATTAATGACCATCCAATGTTCAAACAACAATTTTATTTGCGCGAGTCCAGCTCTTTTAAGAATAAGTACTCAAAGTACGAATTCTTGAATTATATCAAACTACAATATTAAATCCAATTTAATTTGTATTCAATACTAATTCTTTATTTAATTCCAAATTAAATAATTACACTTTTGATGTGCCTTTACGACTTAGATTCTAAATCTAATCTTAATTGGTCTCAAAGCCCAAATAACATCCAATGTCAATTTAATTAAAGTCCAATGGGCTTTTAATTAATTCATAAAGCATGGACTTTGGAAACCAAAGCCCAATAAGGAATCACCCTTTGCCGTAAAATTAATTTTGGCCCATTAGGCCGAATTAAATTTTTTAAAGGCCCAATAATCATATTTGGACTTTATGGAAATGGTTTTAGGCCCAATTGAATCCAACCAATTATCCTAAACCAAACTTGGCTCAACCAAGCCCATTAAGCCCAAATACAATATTTTTAGCCAAATTCCAAATTAAGCCTAATTAATTTAATCAGAATATTCCAAATGTCATAATTATTTAATTAAAGTGTATTATCCATAATTAATTAGTTAAATTAATATTTCCAAAACACCAATTACACTAATTAATCAAGCTTTAATTTAATCAATACATGTCCAATATTATTGAAGCAAAATCAATCCCAACATGCTTCTATAAGCTCACGACAATTCAAGGGATTTTTATATCTAATTTTGATTTCAATACAATTAAATCACAAATCAATATATCCAAGCATTCTAAACACATCCAATGGCTTAAAATCAAAAATCACCAAGAGCTTAGGGTTCCTACACCATTGGGCCAAGCCTCCAAATTTGGGGAAAATTAATCCAATTAATTTTTCATCACATTGATCATACATAACTCTAATTTATCAATATGTAAGCATACTCAAACAAACAATTTGATCAAATCATGCTCAAATCAAAAATACCCAAATTCAAGATTAAGAACCCTAAAATATTTCATGCTTAATTTAGGCTCTTATACCAATTGTTGGGTTCTCTAAGAACAATAATCAAGATCATTAAGCATAAAACATGTGAATACACAAAGTAAAGTAACGGAAAATAATCACTTTGATCGGCTAAGAGGATGTAGGAGATCACAAAAATTCTAACCTTTGAAGTTTTCTCCAAGCTCTCATTTGATGTGTGTTGAGCTTCCAAGCTTGATCTTGAATTCCAAACTCAAGGATTAGTGTCCCTGACACCTTTGTATGACTCCTTGGATGTGCTAGCATTCATGATTTTTGAATCAAAAGCACTTACCATGAACCCTAGGCTCAGGACAATGGAGGGAGTGAGAGAGAGGGAGGTTTCGGCCTTCACCAAAAAAATGAGAGAGAGTAAAAATGTGTTGTGTTTGATTTTCAAAAAATCAATTACCATTTACCAAAAATTCAATTAGGTAAATGTCATTCCAAATGAAAAAATAAAGCTTGTGTGCAGAGATTGTTTAGTGTGTTGAAAAAGCAATCCAATGCTTACACTTTATTTTCAACCATTTCCATCATAAGTCAAAAGCGTAATGTAAGTCAAGTCGGTCCCACCGCTTGTAAATTCCAAATTTATGTCGAACAATCTCAACACGCATCTTCGCTCGGGCTTGGGTTCATTAATTCCGAATTAACGAATTTTCCGTTGTGACTTAATTAATCAAATTTAATTAAATAATTATGCCTAACAAAATTACTATTCAAGTCGCTCGCGAATTAATTCTAAATTAACTCGTTCGCCCGAATTAAAATCTAATTTTAATTCCGTTATGAAATCTAATTTCATTTAATATATCGAATATATTATTTTATCGATTAATTCCAAATTAATCGTTCTCTCTCTTCTAGTTGAATTTTATCTCAGATAAATTCTCACCGTAATTAATCCTAGATTAATTTTCTCTCTCTTCTAATTAATCCCAGATTAATTATGTTCGAGTCATACGTCATCGGTGAATCTTCAGGAAGAGACCCATGAGATCTCTGGATATGTTGGTAGTAAATCCGGTTATCAAACTATCTGAATAGGTGCGTACCCAGTACCATATTTTTACCGATTTACAAGACATGGTTGGCTTCTAGCAAAACACTGTGCCTACCCAATTCTCCAAAAATATTCTTTTAAGGAATATATAATCTATGCCAGGAGTAGTATACGTAGTATTGCGTATTACGATATAGTATCGAATGTAACATGCTAGGCCTGGGGCTGGAATTGTGTCTGCCCCGTACGAAGCATATTCGGATCTTTGGTAACTAGTCTCTATAATCGGATAATCATTACCTAGTCATATTATCCCGATGATTGCAGTACTAAAGAGTACTAGTTCCGTATCCTGCGTGATCATCATCTCCATATGACTGGAGTGATACTTCCATCTTGACATCACACCCAATACACTACGATTCTCAGTATACCCAGAAGAGGCGTACACAGAACCTGTTAAAGCCCCGGACGATCAAAACCAAAGTATACTGATTGTCGCAGGTATTACCGATGCAAGTCTCAGGTTAAGACCAAATACACCTACCCTGATTCGGATTCCCATAAACACATAGTCATACTACCAATGGGATTCCGAGGGGTCTATCCAGAGCGAAGCTGTTCCCGTACCATCGGTAAACACAACCTCCTATCACACTTGTATAAGTATCCAATACCTAAATATATGAGAACTATACCGTTATGCTCCCACAATGCGCATAAGTGCAATACTAGTATATTCCGCATTATCGATGTCCAGTCTCGATAATACTACGACTAGAGATATTTAATGATTAAACCTTAGTGGATTATTATTGTCTCATATCTTATTAATCCGGTACAAATCATATGGACTTTTATCATTTATGTATCTTAGTAATCCAATTACAAATGTTAAAAGAGCATTTTCCTTTGTCACATAGTTAATTTGCACAACTACACCATATTCTGTACAAATAGTAATGCTATGGGTCATAATTGTCCAACACTTGCATCATCTTATCAATGAGGGGCTTGAAGACTTGGTACACCAACCTTTTATTGGGGCAGATCCGGATCCCCTAGGGACAGATCGATGCCCCGCGCAGCAAAAAAGGTCTTATATCGGTAGGTCCGGTGAGTGTAAAATTTCAAAAATTAAAAATCATGAATATGTAACCCTAGTTAAAATATTTCATTTAAATTAAATACTATATTTAAATACCAGTCCATGGGAAAAAATATGGGACTAATCGGAGTCCAAAAACTTCAAAACAGAGAAACGGTTTAGCACGAGGGCGTTATGACGCACATTGTGCGCGCTTTGGGAAGAGCAAGTGGGAGAGCACCAGCTCTATGCACGTTGTGCCGTGAAGGCTTGCACGTCGCGACACTCAAATTGAGAGAGCTTAGCGTCGCACCGCGCAAGCTTGCGTGTCGTGACTCTCAACGTCTAAGAGCTCTATGTCGCACTACGCAATCTAGCACATCGCTACATGCTCTTACGGGAAATAATTCAGAAGATTCATTTTCCATGCACGTAGCACCATGCATGATTACGTATCAGGATGTGTCTCTTTAGAAAATGATTCCAAGGAGCATTTGCACTTTATTCCAAACACACAACACGTTCAACATTTTCCAAACACTCAAAATCCAATTTTGACAGCATAACCTACATAACACACATATTATACACATCAATAACCATTAAAGAAAAAATCATGCCTTTCCCATAATATCAAATATTATTACAATACACAAATGCACTCAAAACAAATATATGTATAATTTTGAATCCAAATTACAAACCAAACATAAATTCCACAAAGAAGCAACTCAATAATAATTCTATGTCAGTTTGATAAGTGGTAAATGTATCACTATTACCCACTCATTTGACCTAATATTTTGAATAGATTCTTGAGTTTTGTGAATATTTTGATGTGTTTTGTGTTATTTTATAGATAAATAAAGTTTGAGGACATTTTGGAGGTGATTTGGGGACAAAACAGTGAATAACAGAAAAAAGAGCAAAATTGTCTTTTGGCGAGTCGCGACGTGCAAGCCTTCTACATCGCGACCTCTAACGTACGCCACCTGCTAAAATACGTTGGGACACATGGATCAATCTGAGGGATTTTTCTAAAATACATTGGATTCTAACGTGTGCATGCCACGTGTCAACATCACAGCCGATAATGCTAACTTGTACCGTGCCATGTGTCACCATCACATGCTGTCGATACTCATCATCAACGCTAAAATATGCCTGTTACATGTCAAAATCTCAACAAATCACGCTAACGTGCACTGGGACACGTGTCGTCATCACATGCTACTGACACTAATAATTCAGCCACCGACTAAAGCGTGACTCGTGTCACGATCTCGAAAAGCCAATCCGATATGTGTCAATGATCTACGCACGTCGCGACGCTCAAAGGGTTGCGCATCGCGACACGCAGGGCCTATCGACGCCTATAAATTCAGCTCGAGATTTCAGTTTCAAATATACCTTCCTCTCTGTAATTCTCTTATAAATAAAAATTGTGTATCTAGTTTTCTTTTAATTTCAGTTTTGTAATTAATTTTTATTTACTTTCTGTAATAGTAATTTACTTTCTTTACTTTTTCAGTTTTTACTATTCAGCTATGAGGAGGTAACTTCCCCCTGCTAGGGTGAAAGGTAAAACTTTTATTACTACTATTTAAGATTAATCTCCCTTTATTATAATATATTAACTACTTAAAATTTGACTTAACAAGGATACCGCTATATTGGTCGGTTGGTAATCAATTATAAACTGGTTTTAATTGGACTAAGCAAGGATACCGCCTGGTTGGTCGGTTGGTAATTTACCGCCTATATGGCTGGTTTATGGACAAATATTGATACCGCCTTTATGGCAGGTCAGACTTAATTTGACTTGATCAGGTTACCGCCTATATGGCTGGTTGGTAATGTTATCACAAGTTAATATATTATATTAAGGGAGATATCTAAAATAGTAGTAGTAAAAGTATATCCTTTAACCCTAGCATTTTATTTTATTATAATTTTACTTTTCAGTATTTACTTTACCATATTTACTTTTCAGCATTTTACTTTATGTCTTTTATTTTTAAGTTTTTACTAGCCCTAGTTATGTGTCGTAACTAAGTTAGTTATCTGGGGTTGTGATGAATTTTATTATCACCGGTTTATAAGGGTTATTTTATAGTTTGGGTAATTTAAAGGTTTACTTATTAAGTCTTAAGCTTAATGCGTCTTGTTAACTGGCCATTAATAAGATTGATCTGGTAAATCTAAAATAAACTTGACAAAGGAATTTTAGGTTTCAGCCTTAGACTTAATAGCCTACGATCTTCCTTGAGGATATATAACTCTTTAATAGATTTCCTTACAAGATAGACGGATACCTATCCGGATGGGGTAACCACAATTAGAACTTAATCTTAATGAATCCAGGTAATTTGGTTGACATTGACATATGGTTCAATTGGGTTATACTGGGTATTTGCATCTGACCATCGACAAAGGCTTTTGCATAATTTTGTGTTCCAGGTTAGTAAACCAATATATTACACAAACATGGAATAACCACTTCATCTTTTAAAAGATATTGGAAAAATTCACAACTCTGAATAGTTTCTTAATATTGAATTTTATTTAATTAAATTTTGAGCAATTTTATTTACTTTTTTTTAAGTCTAAAATCATCACCATTTCAAATCAATCAATCAATCTTTTAGATACTAGTAATCATTTGACCTCATAAAATTAATAGATTAGGTATTAAGTCCCCGTGGGATTGATACTTTTTATACTACTTGAACGATACGTGCGCTTGCGTTATACGCCTATGATTACGCCGGTCATGTTTTTGGCGCAGTTGTCGGGGACTTATTTATCTTTCACTATTAGTTTTGAGGTTAGATACCTTTACTTGTATCAAATTTTCTATTTGCTTATTATTGTTTTCTTCTATTTCAGGTTCTCAGACACTACATGAGATGAACCAGAAGCTTTGAACTCTGACTGCTTGACCAGAAATTGAAAAAACCATCAGAAAGTTGAGAAGGGAAATGCGGGAATGCCAAGAAGCTTTAGTCCACATGGAACCTAAACCTCTGGAAGTTGCACCACCAATACCTAGTCGAGCCAGAACCATTCCGGTGGTCGACGGCTTCATTTCTTGTATTGTACTTCCTCACTTACCAGCAAATGCATGTGACATTAAAATATGCATTCAGATGATTCAGCAGTCAGTGCAGTTTGGGGGAAATGCAACTGAAGATCCTAATACCCACATCAGCAACTTCTTGGAAGTTTGCGGCACTTTAAATTACAACCGAGGAGCTGAAGAAGCAATGAGACTACGTGTTTTCCCATATTCCTTGAAAGACAGAGCAACAGCTTGGCTACAGTCACTACCAGCAGGTTCTATCACAACTTGGAACACTCTAGCCACCAAATTCCTTGCAAAGTATTTTCCACCAGCCAGAACTGGAAAGCTGAGGAATGACATCTCATCCTTTGTACAACAAGACTCAGAAACTCTCTATAAAGCTTGGGAAAGGTACAAAGATTTGCTCCAGAATTGTCCTCACCATGAGATTCCAAAATGGCTTCAAGTCCAAACTTTCTATAATGGACTTTCTGGACTGATGAGAACCACAATTGATGCTGCTGTTGGAGGAGCTTTGATGGCAAAAGGAGAAGATCAAGCTTGGGACTTAATCGAATAAAATGCTAACAATAATTCCTTGTGGCCAACAAAAAGGAGCACGGTTCCAAGAATTGCTGGAATTTATGAAGTTGGAGCCAACTCAGCAGTCAATACCAAGCTAGATCAGATATGCAAATTCATGGAGACTTTCGGCATGCAAGGCAATATTAGAGCCACAAGTTCACCATATGGAGGAGCACCATAACCAAACCAACTTGAAGAAACGGTGAATTTTGTCAACAATTTCAACAGACAGGGGAACAATCTATATTCCAATACCTACAACCCAGGGTGGAGGAATCATCCCAATTTCTCATGGAGCAACAATTCAGGGAAAAAGAACTATCCACCACCCGGATTCCAACAGCAACAGAACAAAGACCAGGAGCAGGCAAATGAACCAGGAATAGCGAAAATGCTGACTCAGTTAAAAAAATATGATGCTATGTTTCAGAGGCAATCTGCCTCTATCAAAGCACTGGAGAATCAAATTGGACAATTGGTCAATGCCTAGAGTTACAGACCGCCAGGAAATCTTCCCAGCAACACGGAACCGAATCCAAGGAACCGAGGGAAGGAGCAACATCAAGCCATTACCTTGAAAAGTGGTACTGAAATAAAAAAAAGATGTTGGAATCAAGGCAACCAAAGAAGAAGTTCCAAAAGATGCAGTTCCACAAATGGAGGAAAAAGAAGAAAAGGAAAAAGATCAAGAAAAATTCACTCCATCTCCACATTTTCCTCAGCGTCTTCAGAAAAATAAACTGGACAAGCAGTTTGCTCGATTCCTAGAGGTGTTCAAAAAATTGCACATCAATATCCAATTTGCAGAAGCATTGGAAGAAATGCCCAGCTATGTAAAATTCATGAAAGACATTCTTTCATGAAAACAGAGATTGGGAGACTACGAGACAGTAGCATTGATGGAAGAATACAGTGCCATTATTCAGAGGAAACTTCCCTCGAATTTGAAAGATCCTGGCAGTTTCACAGTCCCGTGCACTATTGGAGAACATTACATCGGTAAGGCTTTATGTGATTAGGTGCAAGTGTTAATTTATTGCCTTTTTCTATTTACAGGAAACTGTAAATTGGAGAAGCAATGCCTACCTCAGTCTCACTGCAACTTGCTGATCGAACACTTGCATTTCCAAGAGGTTTTGTTGAATATGTGCTGGTCAAAGTCGAAAAACTCATTATCCCAACAGATTTCATTATCCTTGACATAGAAGAAGACAAAGATGTACCTATCATCCTTGGAAGACCATTCTTGGGGACATGACGAACTGTTATTGATGTACAAAAGAGAAGAACTAACCATGAAAGTTCAAGACCAAGAAGTTACCTTTAATGTTTTCAAAGCCATGAAATTCCCGAGCGATGAAAAGGAAGAAGAATGTTTCAGAGTTGATGTTGTTGATAGTATCGTTCAAGATACTGAGCCAAATCCCACGGATACACTTGAAGCTTGCATCACCAACATGATTGACAGCGAGATAGATGCTGAAATCCTGGAATGTATCAACTACCTTGACAAACCATTCCGATTCAAATCAACACCACCAGTTGAAAGTCTGGAACTTCCAAAGAAAGATCGAATCAAGCCCTCAATTGAAGAACCACCACAGCTGGAGCTGAAATTACTACCAAGCCATCTCAGGTATGCATTTCTTGGAAACTCTTCTGAATTACCTGTTATTATTTCTTCTTTAATAACATTGGAGCAGGAAGAAAAGTTGCTGAGTGTTACGAGAACACAAAAGAGCCATTGGCTGGACTATAGCAGACATTCGAGGCATTAGTCCATCATTTTGCATGCACAAGATTCTGATGAATGATGAGTACAAACCCACAGTGGAGCATCAACAGAGACTCAATCCAATCATGAAAGAAGTCGTGAAGAAAAAAATCATCAAATGGTTGGATGTTGGCATCATTTACCTCATCCCAGACAGTACTTGGGTGAGTCTTATGCACTGTGTACCAAAGAAATGAGGAATAATTGTAGTCATGAATGAAAAGAACGAGCTGATTCCAACAAGAACTATGACTGGATTGAGAGTTTGTATGGACTACCGGAAGCTGAACAAATCAACAAGGAAATACCATTTTTCACTGCCATTCATTGATCAGATGCTAGATAGACTGGCAGGACATGAGTTCTATTATTTTCTGGATGGATATTCGGGGTACAATCAGATTTCTATCGCCCCAGAAGATCAGGAGAAAACCACTTTTACATGTCCCTATGGTACTTTTGCATTCCGCATGATGCCATTTGGACTATGTAATGCTCCTGCCACATTTCAGCGTTGCATGATGGCTATCTTCTCAAACATTCTAGAACAGAGTATGGAGGTGTTTATGGATGACTTCTTTGTGTTTGGAGACTCTTTTGACCACTGCTTGCAAAATCTGGAACATGTATTATAAAGATGTGAAGATACCAACCTGCTACTCAACTGGGAGAAATTCCACTTCATGGTGCAGAAAAGCATTGTTCTTGGACACTGGATCTCAAAAAAGAGAATCGAGGTAGACAAAGCAAAGATTGAAACAATTGAAAAACTACCTCCGCCGACATCAGTCAAATGGATTCAGAGCTTTCTCGGACATGCAGGTTTTTACATGAGATTTATTAAAGACTTTTCCAAAATTGCTAGACCTCTATTCAATCTTCTGGAGAAGGATTTGCCTTTCAACTTCACCAAAGAATGCCAGGAATTTTTTGAGATCCTAAAACAGAAGCTGGTTTCTGCTCCTATCATTGTAGCACCAGACTGAACCCTTCCATTTGAGGTAATGTGTGATGCTAGTGATTTTGCTGTAGGTGCAGTTTTGGGACAACGCAAAGCAAAGATTTTCCACACCATTTACTACTCCAGCAGAACTTTGAATGAAGCTCAACTCAACTACACAACCACTGAAAAGGTGTTGCTCGTAGTTGTGTACGTAATTAACAAATTATGCTCCTATCTGCTGTGTCCCAAGGTGGTGGTCTACACATATCATTCATCAATCAAATTCTTGATCACGAAGAAAGATGCCAAACCCATATTGATCCATTGGATACTTCTACTACAAGAATTTGACGTGGAGATCAGAGACAGGAAATGGACAGAAAATCAGGTGGCAGATCATTTATCGAGACTCGAGAATGGAGAAACAGCTGGCAAAGAATTGACAATCAAAGAAACTTTTCCATATGAACAGCTGTTTGCCATGAAACATCATGATGTCCCTTGGTATGCTGACTATGTCAACTACATAGTTTCGAGAAAATGGCCGTTGGAATGGACAACTCAGCAACGAAAGAAGTTCTTCAAAGAAGTCAAGCACTATATTTGGGATGAGCCGTACCTGTTCAAATGTTGTGCTGATCAATTATTGAGATGGTGTGTTCCACAAGATGAGGTCAACAATGTTCTTCAACATTGTCATTCATCACCATATGACAGACACTTCATCGGAAACAAAACTGCAGCCAAAGTCCTACAATCAGGTTGTTCTGGCCCACTCTTTTTAAAGATGCTTACTTGTTTTCTCTTCAATGTGACAGGTGCCAAAGAACATGAAATATTTCAAGGAGAAATGAAGTACCTCTGCAAAATATTCTAGAAGTGGAGATATTCGATGTGCGGGGTATTGATTTTATGGGACCCTTTGTGCCATCGTTCGAAAACCTGTACATATTGGTTGTTGTAGACTACGTCTCCAAATAGGTTGAAGCAATTACATTGCCATCCAAACATTCAAAAGTGGTGATCAAGTTCCTTAAAAAGAATATTTTCACTCGCTTTAGAACACCTCGAGAAATTATTAGTGATGGTGGCACACATTTCTGCAACAAATATTTCGATGCGTTCCTATCCAAATATGGAGTTACTCATAAAGTTTCACTGCCTACCATCCTCAGTCAAATGGACAGGTTGAAGTTTCAAACAGGTTGATCAAAAGAATCTTGGAAAGAACCATCGGATCAACAAGGAGGGACTGGTCTACAAAACTGGATGACGCATTATGGGCCTATCGGACAGCTTACAAGACACCCATTGGTATGTCCCCATATCATTATTGGACAATTATGACCCATAGCGACACTATTTGTAAAAGACATTGTGGTTTTTGTACAAATTAACTATGTGACAGTGAAATTGCATTTGTATTTTATCAGTTTGTAATTTGATTACTTAAATATATAAATGATAAAAGTCCTTATGATTAGTTCCAGATATTAGATATGAGACAATATCAATCCATAAAGGTTTAATCATTAAATATCCTAGTCGTAGTATTATCGAGACTGGACATCAATAATGCAGAATAGACTAGTATTGCACTTGTGCGTGTTATGGAAGCGTAACAACATTGTTCTCATATATTTAAGTATTTGATACTTATGCAAGTGTGATAGGAGGTTGTGTTTACCGATGGTACAGAAATAGCTTCACTCTGGATAGACATCCGCGGAATCCCATTGGTAGTATGACTATGTGTTTATGGAATCCGCATCAGGGTAGGGGTATTTGGTCTTAACCTGAGACTTGCATCGTTAGTACTTGCGACAATCAATACGCTTTGGTTTTGGTCATCAAGAACTTTAACAGGTTCTGTGTATGCCTCTTCGGTTTATTGAGAATCGTAGTGTATTGGGTTGTGATGTCAGATGGAGGTATCACTTCAGTCATATGGAGATGATGATCACGCAGGGATACAGAACTGGTACTCTATTGGTTGCAACCATCGGGATAATATGACAAGGTCCATGATTATCCGATTTAAAGAGACTAGTTGTTTGTGATCTGGATATATGCTTTGTACAGGGCAGACACTATTCCAGCCTCATGCCTTGCATATGACATCCGATACTAGATAGAAATACAAATACTACGTATACTACGCCTGACATAGATTAAATATTCCTTTAAGAATATTTCTGGAGAATTGGGTAGGCACAGTGTTTTGCTAGAAGCCATCCATGTCTTGTAAATCAGTAAAAAAAGTCGTACCAGGTACGTACGTGTTCAGATAGTCCGACGATCGGATTTACTGCCAACATATCCAGGGATCTCCATGGGTCACTTCCCGAAGATTCACCGATGACGTATGATTCAAACATAATTAATCTAGGATGAATTGCTGGAGATTTTATCTAGGATAAAATACTATTTGAAGAGAGGAGACCGATTAATTTTGAATTAATCGATCAAAATAATATATTCGATTATTAAACGAAATTAGATTTCGACGCGGAATAAAATTGGATTTAATTCGGGCTAACGAATTAATTTGGAATTAATTCGCGCGAGTGACGTGTGGAATAGTAATTTTGCTAGGCATAATTATTTAATTAAATTTGATTTAATTACGTCGCAACGGAAAAATTCATTAATTCGGAATTAACGAACCCGAGCCCGGGATGTGTTGCGGGCCCACTCAGATTTGAATCAAGTGGGGCACATATGTCACATCACAAGTCACATCACCTAGTCATTTTAATCAACTTTAAGTTGATGGAATTTTGGTGGGTGGTTATAAACTTGTAAAAACACAAAAGTGAAAAAGGTGATTGATTTTAATACCAACTTCGGTATATCATTATTTTATTTTTGAAATTAAAATACAAGTCAACAAAATCACTTTTCTCACTTCTCTCCTCATTCACGTTTTTTACAAGCAAAAATACTTCACTCTCTTTTGCTCTCATTGTCGAGAGTTGCAAGGAAGAAACTAGGAAATTTTGTAACAAAATTTCCAAAGCTAGCACTTACAAGGAATCATATAAGGTGATAGGGAAACCAATCCTAGAGCTTGGAATCCTTTCAAAGCTTGGAGATTGTTCATCTACTTCAAAGAAGAAGCGTGGAGAATTCTCAAGGCAAAAAAGTTTTGTGATCAACACCTCCAAAATCAAATCCAAAGTGAGTTATTCCGTAAATTCTTCTTTGCGTATTCACATGTTTCATTGCTTAAATTGATCTTGGACATCTTAGAAACCATACAATGGTATCATGGAGCCTATTTGAGCATGAAATTTGATTAGGGTTTATATAAAATTTGGGTAAATTTGATTTGAGCATGATTTAACCAAACTGTTTGTTTGAGTATGCTTGTATATGGATAACTTGGAGTTATATGTGATCAAATTGATGAAAAACTAATTGGATTAATTTTCCCCAATTGGGTATGTTGGCCGAATGGTGCTATAAACCCTAGGTCATGGTATTTTGTTTTAAGACCATTGGATGTTTTTAAAGACTTGGGATAAATTGATTTATGATTTAATTGGATTGAAATCGAAATCTTAATTGGATATAATAATTAATGTTATCCAATAACATGTATTATTTAATTGATAATTATAATATCAAATATTATTTATTACTAAATACATTTGTCTACCCATGTACTTAATTAGTACACTTCATATTGAGGGACTCTCTAAGTTTGGAAATGTTCGT